>JALIZH010020668.1:0-19221 GCA_030522465.1 Rhipicephalus appendiculatus | reverse complement strand
CATCTTTTTTTCTTCGCTCTGCCATCACACGCGCCATATTGGCCTCCCCTTCCTGCCTTTCGAACTCCTCACTTTTATTGCGATAGCAATTATATGGACACTCGCGGCTGGTTTTCGCCGTCGGCGTCGGCGTCCGCGTCGGCGTCATTTGCCGTATATTGTCACGTGGTCGTGACGTCGACGAAGGCAGAAGTCGGTAGGTCCAAAATGAAACTGTTTATTAGGCCGAACTTGTGGCCGGTGAACAGAAAGTCAGATTACAGCAATACACACTGCACTGATAGCGGCGAACAGAGCGTCGGCCGTCGATCAGCAACTGGCAAACGGTGAAGCGCGTCGGCATTTATACGCGTGTCATCGAATATTCCAGTCTTATCACTGGCTGTCGCGAAAGCTGGAATAAGCTCGCGTGTTCGCGGCTTGCGCGCAATCTTAACACAACGATCTACAATAATCGCGAAGCTTCTAGCAAAATGAGGCGCGGTTTGCGCTGAGCATTGCTTACAGTCTTTGTGGGCGTAAACCGAATACAGCACAAGTATAATACAAAACGCGTGGCAATGCCCCCCTCTGAAAAAGCATCGTCCCGATGCTTAAAACAGAACACGGGGGAGGGGGGGGGGGGGGGGTTTCATGCAACAATAAATAACAATAACAAAGCAAGAAAGTACAATAAACAATAAGCACAAGCACGAAAGTACAATAATAAAGTAAAAATTACAGTCTTCAGGTTCACTAACGCGCGTAATAGGGCTTGAGGCGCACGACGTGGACGACTTCAGGTCGCGCACGGCGCCGCTGAGAAGTTCGTAATGCCGTCAGGGACAACCTCATAGTCGAGTGCGCCGAGACGTCGAAGTACCCTGTAGGGTCCGAAGTATCGTCGAAGAAGCTTCTCGCTAAGTCCCCGTCGGCGAACTGGCGTCCAGACCCATACACGGTCACCGGGTTGGTATTCCATGTGGCGTCTTCGATGGTTGTAGCGACGGCTGTCGGTCTTTTGCTGGCTCTGGATGCGCAGACGGGCGAGTTGTCTGGCTTCTTCGGCGCGCTGAAGGTACACGGTGACGTCGACGTTTTCCTCGTCGGAGACATTGGGCAACATGGCGTCGAGCGTCGTTGCCGGGGTCCTTCCGTAGACCAATCCATACGGCGTCATCTGCGTCGTTTCTTGTACCGCCGTGTTGTATGCAAAGGTTACATACGGAAGGATGGCATCCCACGTCTTGTGCTCGACGTCGACGTACATGGCCAGCATATCGGCGATGGTCTTATTTAGACGCTCGGTGAGGCCATTGGTCTGCGGGTGGTAGGCGGTGGTCCGGCGGTGACTTGTATGGCTGTACCTCAGGATCGCCTGCGTTAGGTCCGCTGTAAAGGCCGTACCTCTGTCGGTAATGAGGACCTCTGGGGCGCCATGACGCAGTACGATGTTCTCGACGAAGAACTTTTGCTACCTCGGCTGCACTGCCCTTGGGCGGCGCCCTTGTCTCGGCGTAGCGGGTGAGGTAGTCCGTTGCTACGACGATCCATTTGTTTCCGGAATTCGACGTCGGGAACGGCCCCAGTAAGTCCATGCCGATTTGCTGGAACGGTCGGCGAGGTGGCTCGATGGGTTGCAGAAGTCCGGCTGGCCTAGTGGGTGGTGTCTTCCGTCGTTGACAATCTCGACAGGTCTTCACGTAGTGGGTGACGTCGGCAGCGAGGCGAGGCCAGTAGTATTTTTGTTGTATCCTCGCGAGCGTACGGGAAAATCCAAGGTGTCCAGCCGTCGGGTCGTCATGCAGAGCGTCCAGAACTTCGGGACGTAACGCTGAAGGCACCACGAGGAGGGAGTCGGCCCGAAGTGGGGAGAAGTTTTTCTTTAGGAGAATGCCGTTCCGCAAGAAAAATGACTCCAGTCCTCGTCTGAATACCTTTGGAGCCATGGCGGCCTTGCCCTCGAGGTACTCCATAAGGCCCCTGAGTTCCCGGATCGGCTCGCTGTCGTTCGGCGAAGTCATCGGCGCTTATGGTTCCCAAGAAGCAGTCATCATTAAGGTCGTCCTGTAGGCGGCGGGTCGACGAGGGCGCGAGACAAGCAGTCGGCGTCAGAATGCTTTCGTCCGGACTTGTAAACGACGGTAACGTCGAATTCTTGAAGTCTGAGACTCCATCTTGCGAGACGACCTGAAGGGTCTTTCAAGTTAGCTAGCCAACACAAGGCGTGGTGGTCGCTCACAACTTTGAAGAGGGCCTACCGTAGAGGTAGGGGCGAAACTTCGACGTAGCCCAGATGATGGCGAGGCACTCCTTTTCTGTTGTTGAATAGTTGGCCTCTGCCTTGGATAGCGACCGGCTAGCATAACTGATAACCCTTTCCAGTCCGTCCGTCTTCTGCACAAGGACGGCGCCGGAAGTCCCACGCTGCTTGCGTCGGTGTGCACTTCTGTTTCGCCGTGTTCGTCGAAATGCGCAAGTAACGGAGGCATTTGCAGGCTTCGTTTTAGTTCTTGAAATGCTTCCTCTTGCGGTGTTTCCCACTTGAACTCGACGTCGGTTCTGGTAAGGTTAGTGGTGGCTCGGCGATGCGGGCAAAAATTTTTGACGAACCGCCTGTAATAGGCGCACAGGCCGAGAAATCGACGGACGGCCTTCTTGTCGGCAGGTGGCGGGAATGTAGCGATGGCGGCTGTCTTTTGAGGATCGGGGCGTACTCGGACTTGCTGATCACGTGACCCAAGAACAAGAGCTCCTCGTATGCGAAGCGGCACTTTTCAGGCTTCAAAGTGAGGCCGGAGGTCTTGATTGCTTGAAGTACTGCGTCAAGTCGCCGGAGGTGTTCGTCGAAGTTTGAAGCAAACACAATGACGTCGTCCAGGTACACGAGGCAAGTCTGCCACTTCAGTCCTGCCAGTACTGTGTCCATAACCCGTTGGAAAGTCGCAGGCGCCGAGCAGAAGACCAAAGGGCATGACCTTGAACTCGAAGAGGCCGTCTGGTGTTATAAACGCGGTCTTTTCTCGGTCTCTCTCGTCGACTTCGATTTGCCAATAGCCTGTCTTGAGGTCCATCGACGAAAAGTACCTCGCATTGTGCAGTCGATCGAGGGGTGTCGTCTATCCGTGGGAGAGGGTACACGTCCTTCTTCGTTATTTTGTTCAGGCGGCGATAATCGACGCAGAAGCGTAGGTTCCGTCCTTTTTCTTCACTAACACCACGGGTGACGCCCACGGACTCTTTGAAGGCTGGATGATGTCGTCGCGTAGCATTTCGTCGACTTGTTTCTTTATTGCCTCGCGTTCCCGCGTTGAAACTCTGTACGGGCTCTGACGTAGTGGCCTGGAACTTTCCTCTGTTATGATGCGGTGTTGTGCGACTGGGGTCTGTCGAACTCTGGACGACGACGAAAAGCAATCCCCTTGTATTGCAGGAGCAGGGTATTGAGCTGTTCTTGTTTATGCGTCGGAAGGCTCCGGATTGATGTCGAAAGTTAGTTGACGAGCTTGGTTCGTCGTAGCGTGTTCGGTAAACTCGGCGAGGGCGAAGGCGTCACTGGTTTCCACGATGTCTTCGATGTAGGCGACCGTCGTGCCTTTGCTCACGTGCTTGTATTCGTTGCTGAAGTTCGTAAGCATCACTGTTGCTTTCCCTTCACGCAACTCGGCGATGCCTCGTGCGACGCAAATCTGACGGTTTACAAGCAGGTGTTGATCACCCTCGATGACGCCTTCGAAGTCTGCCGGTTTTTCGGTGCCGACGGAAATGATGACGCTGGAGAGAGGTGGAACGGTGACGTGCTCTTCTATCACGTTCAATGCATGGCTCCATGGCGTCGTCTGGGTAGGCAGCGCCTTTTCTGCGGTTAGTGTTATCGACTGAGACCTTAGGGTCGATGACGGCGCCGTGCTTACTTAGGAAGTCCATCCCAAGTATTACTTCCCTGGAGCAGTGCTGTAGGATTAGAAAGCTGGCTGGATAGGTCCGGTTATTGATGGTGACTCTTGCTGTGCAAACACCGGCTGGCGTTATTAGATGACCCCCAGCGGTACGGATTTCAGGGGCCTTGCCAAGCAGTCTTCACTTTCTTCAGCTTCGTCGCGAAAAGCCCACTGACGACGGAATAGTCGGCTCCAGTGTCGATGAGAGCGGTGACGTTGTGACCGTCGAATATTACGTCGAGGTCGCTGGTTCGTCGTCGTCCGTTGCGGTTGGGTCGCGGTGTCGGATCACGGCTACGTCGATTTGTTGCGCTGCTTCCTTGCTGCATCGTCACGTCTTCGTCGGTCCGCGACGTTTCGTCGGCAGGGCTTCGTCTGCTTGTCGTCGTGTTCTGGTTTCCTCGCGTTGTCGTCGTCGGCGGCCGCGGAGGATCTTCGGCATTTCGTCGTACAGCAACCGCACCTCCATCGGTTGCTGCCCTTAGTTTCCCGGATACGGGCTAGGCGACCGGCCCCGGTTTGGGCCAGTGTACTGCCGGCGGTGCGGTGACATGTAGCGGCCGGGCGACGGCGAGCGGGAAGGTCGTCGTTCTTGCCACTGTGTTCCGGAGAGGTAGTCGTCGATGTCGCGAGGCCGTTCGCCTGGCTGCGGACGCGGCGCGTTGACGGCGAATCCGCGTAGCCCCCATCTGTCGGTACTGGCATCGGCGGTACGTGTGGCCGGCTTCTCCGCAATGGTAGCAAGAGTGGACGGTGGTCGGGGGCTCGCCAGATGTCGGTCTTCCTCGGCGTGTACCGCTGGCCTGCAGGCGGGCGAGATGGCGGTGGTGGTGGTGGTGGCGGCGTCTGGCGACGGTAGTGCTGCTGTGCGGCGTCCTGACGGGGGCGTTGAGAGGGTGCGTAGCGTCGGGCTGCAGCAGCGTAACTCAAGGCCTGCGGCTGGGGCTGCGTTTGTTCGGGAATTCCCAACGCTTGCTGGACTTCGTCACGAATAATGTCGGCGATCGAGTCCACTTGAGGCTGGGTCGAGGGTAAGAGCTTGCGCAGTTCCTCTCGAACGATCGCTCGGATCGTCTCGCGTAGGTCGTCGGCTTTCAGCGCTTGAACATCCGCGTAGCTCGTCGTAGGCAGGCGGCGGTTGTATTGCCTGTTGCGGAGTTCCAGCGCTTTCTCGATGGTAGTGGCCTCCGAGACGAATTCCGAGACCGTCTTCGGGGGGTTGCGCACAAGTCCGGCGAAAAGTTCTTCCTTTACTCCCCCTCATGAGGAACCGAACCTTTTTTTCCTCGGGCATGTCAGCGTCGGCGTGCCGGAAAAGCCGCGTCATCTCCTCCGTAAAGATCGTGACGCTCTCATTCGGGAGCTGCACTCGTGTGTCCAGTAAGGCGGCGGCCCTTTCCCTTCGGACGACGCTCGCGAACGTCTCCAAGAAGGCGCCACGAAAGAGGTCCCACGTTCGAAGCATGGACTCCCCGGTTCTCGAACCACGTCCTCGCGGCGTCTTCGAGGTAGAAGTAGGCGCGTCGGAGTTTTCGTCAGGTCCCAGTTGTTCATAGTCGCGACGCGTTCGTACGTCTCCAGCCAGGTCTCGGGGTCCTCACTTGGCGATCCATGGAAAGTCGGTGGCTCTCTCGGTGGCTGGATCACGATCGTTGCTGGGGACACGGCGGCTGTCATTGTCCCTGTCGTCTTCGTCACCGTGGCCTTTGGCTTGTCCGGTAGCAGTCCGTGCTGCGGGGGAGTCCTTTCAGCCTGCGGCTGGCCCGACTGTCACTGATGGCGTCGGTGTCTTCTTCGCGACGTGGGCTGGGTTCACGGCTTGACGGGGGGCGTTCGGTACATGGGCCGTGAAGCACCTCCACCAGATGTCACGTGGTCGTGACGTCGACGAAGAGCAGAAGTCGGTAGGTCCAAAATGAAACTGTTTATTAGGCCGAACTTGTGGCCGGTGAACAGAAAGTCAGATTACAGCAATACACACTGCACTGATAGCGGCGAACAGAGCGTCGGCCGTCGATCAACTGGCAAACGGTGAAGCGCGTCGGCATTTATACGCGTGTCATCGAATATTCCAGTCTTATCACTGGCTGTCGCGAAAGCTCTGGAATAAGCTCGCGTGTTCGCGGCTTGCGCGCAATCTTAACACAACGATCTACAATAATCGCGAAGCTTCTAGCAAAATGAGGCGCGGTTTGCGCTGAGCATTGCTTACAGTCTTTGTGGGCGTAAACCGAATACAGCACAAGTATAATACAAAACGCGCGTGGCAATATGTATATGTATATATATAACCGGCCCCGCGCGTCGTTCGTGAGCGTGAAAAGACGCGAGGGGGGGGGGGATCCCTCGAGCGACCTTCGATTTTATGATCGGGGGCGCGCGCGTTATCTCCCCTTCTCGGCGGCAGCGGGCGGGGGGGGGGGGGGGGAGGGCAACGTTCGATTTTACGAGCGCGGGCGCGGGCGCGCGCGTTATCTCCCCTTCTCTGCGGCCGACAGCGGGGGGCCGGTGTACCCTTCTACGTGCTGCGCTCTCAACGCGAAGACAATTCTCTTAAACAAGCGTTTTCTAGAGTTGCGTGAGATCGGATCCAAAAAGAGTTAGCTGCCAGCCTCACTTCGTATAACATTACAATTTTTTGCTATCGCATTCATTGCTTCACCCTTGCGGTGAAACTATGACGTTTTTTGTTTTCATCGAAGAAGCGTCAAATTAGACATATGGTTTCATTACGAACACTCATTCAACACACTTCCTTTTCTTCCTATCTCAAATTCTCTCCTTGGGGAACAAGGGCGTCATCCGTTGCCGGCACCTCGGCCTTTAGAGGTCATATTTCTTTCCCTATCCTAAACTAAAAATACATTTCTTCTTCTTTCTCTGTCACGCCCGAACCGTAATTTTATCTTTCTTGGTCTTCTTGGTCTTGACACGTTGTTCTTGGTCTTGACACGTTGATGTCTTAAAGGGGCCCTGCAAGACTTTTTGAGCAAGGTTAGAAAACGCTGCCGATCGGTAGTCGAGGCTCCTGAGAACACGCGAGGCAAATATTAAAGCACAGCACGCGGCTTGGAATTTTCAATAAATTCTCAAAGTCAGCTAAAAATCACTTTCTCTTCTCTCGACAAATGGCGCTACGTACTAAAAAATCACGGCGTCACAGGCCCAAGTATGAAGCCGTTGGCTGATGTGAGCATGGCGCGCTCGGGAGTGACTGGGGCCGCCACGGGAGGCCGCGACGTGTCCGCGTGTGCGCGCGCGACCGCACTGAAAAGCTGTGCGTTCGAAGAAAAAAAAAAGAGAAAAAGTGCTCAAGGTCACGAGGCGCGCGTGACGTACCTTCTTTTCCCGTGCCATTCCTCCTTTTTTAGCTTCCAGCGCTCTCGTCGGGACGAGAGAAGGGAGACAGTAATTGCCGCATGCGACAAATCTTTGTAACTCCGCTCGCACCGGACGGATTCCAAAAAAAATTTGCGGCGGTCAATTTGTGAGGCAATGAGCTCCTTTAGGGAATCCATTCCGTGGCTACTTGGAAAAATGTTGCAGGACCCCTTTAACATTCGCTCCAGGAGCTAGCGATGCAACTTTAGATTAACGTAAGACCATTGGGAAGATTTGACACATTGAGCACGGTACACCACGCAAATGTAGGCAACACATAGCGTGCCTGTTGTACTGTCTAACTATCTAAACATCGTTTTCCTAGCTAATGTTTCCATTCAATTAAGCAAAAATTTTCACTGATAAGCTGTCAGTTGTCTCGTAGCGTGGGCAACATATCCGCTAACGCCACTTCAAGAAGCTGCACGGAATGTTGTTTTTTTTTTTTTTCAGAAATGAAACATAGGTAAGACATTCTACCGCATCAAATAACGGGCATTACGTAACAAAATTTATTGAAGGACGATTCCTCTAGGCAGCCTCTTCTGACATGATTAATTTTCTTATTTGCTTTTTTGTTGGTACACTTTCTTCTTTGTTATCCCTTCAGGAGCATGCAAAATTAATCCCAGCTCTAGCAACACAATGCTGGAGAGCTTCGTTCAAAGTTCATCAGGTATTAGTCAACAGATATAATGGTCGACATGTTCAGCTCTCGACAAGTATTCACTGCTAGTGGCCAGAACAACGAACAAGACTGTGCATAGGCTTACGTGTGAGGAATATTAGACACTTGTAGTTGGGCGTGCGTAACGAGCCTACGTACGCAGCATGGCTACGGGAGAGAAGTACGCATGCACAGTACGTAACGTATCTATTCCACGGATGCGTGCGTACGCCCGGAAAAAAATCCGGCGCACGCAAACGTAACGAGACGTAGCACTAGCTACGTGACACTCTCGCGAGATCTCGAATGAAAGAGCAGCCAGATTGCAAGATGGCACAGAAAGTAAAAACGTGGATCCAACGATTCAGCTCGACTTGGATGCCAGTGGCCGTTATAACGGCCGCTACCGCAGGATGGCGCTAAGAAGCACTCGAAAGCTGTTTCATTTCACATGTGATACATCTAGTTGAACGAAACGCATCCCGGTACGGTCGATACGGTAAACTAAAAGTGTTGCTGAGCGCTTCGCTTGCAGCGTACGCAACGTATCGTGCTGCGTACGTAGGCTTGTTGAGTAGGCCCAACTAAAAGTGTCTAAAATCTGGCGCACACAAACGTAACGAGACGTAGCGCCAGCTACGTGACACTCTCGCGAGATCTCGAATGAAAGAGCAGCCAGATTGCAAGATGGCACAGAAAGTAAAAACGTGGATCCAACGATTCAGCTCGACTTGGATGCCAGTGGCCGTTATAACGGCCGCTACCGCAAGATGGCGCTAAGAAGCACTCGAAAGTAGAGTTACTGTATATGCTCCCTACGGGAGCAGAGTTGCGCATAGGTCCGCCATTATGTTCAACGGCTGTGCAGGAAAGCCACTCGTCGCGCGCGCAGGAGACAATTACGGCGCGACGTTCCGGCGCGGGCGACGTGCCGCGGACGTATTCGCACGCGCTCAGCGTATTGCACCTTTACAGCGAAGCTGCATATGGCTGTAGGTCCTCGAGCATCGCGTCCGCGGAGAAAACGATGCGTACACGGTACAGCAGCAATTTGACATCGTTCCCGGGGGAAGTGGAGGACGACGGAGCAGTGGCTTATACGCGCAACAAACTATCAGCTAAGTGAACCGAGTGAGAATTAGTGAGCGTAAGGTCCATTAGTGAACTAAAGGTGACGGAGTTAATTGAACGTGAATTAAGTGATCGTTAAATTGATTCAAAGGTGCCCTATGTGAACAGAAGGTAGGAAGCTGTATATGGCTAGGTTCTGACAAAAAGTGCGTCTGAGTCGCGTGCACAGCGAATACTACAGCGGAGGCCGATCCCACCACCAGTTTTCTCATGCATGCTACGATCGAACAGCTCAAAAGTTCGCTTGCTACCGCGTGGTACCTTGCAACGAAAATGGTGCGATTATTTTCAGCATGCTCACGACCTTTTCTAGCCTCGCCGGAAGGCCCGAACTATTACCTTTTAAGGGCGTTTTAAAGAAACTTCGCGCACGTATGGTCGACAATCAGGTGGGTGTATTTTGGCCGCCTAAGCAAGCTGCTCGGTGACCGTCGCCAAAACACCATTGCGCGATCGGTTACGCTAGTGACCACTGACAAAGTAACATTCGTCAATAACCACCATTCACGGCTGCTTCTCTGTTCGAAAAAACAATGACGATGAAACTGACGGAAACAAGTCGGTGTGGGAGCCGCGCCGTCGTGTCCGTAAAGTTGGCTTCGCCGCGGCAAAATTGAACATTTGACGTCATCTTCCACCACGTGACGGCGCTCGCCGAATAGCGGCGCGAGCGGCGCAAGGAAAAGTTATGCGCAACTCTGCTACCTGCGGTAGCATATACAGGGACACTACTCGAAAGCTGTTTCATTTCACACGTGATACATCTAGTTGAACCAAACGCATCCCGGTACGGTCGATACGGTAAACTAAAAGTGTTGCTGAGCGCTTCGCTTGCAGCGTACGCAACGTATCGTGCTGCGTACGTAGGCTTGTTGAGTAGGCCCAACTAAAAGTGTCTAAAATCTGGCGCACACAAACGTAACGAGACGTAGCGCCAGCTACGTGACACTCTCGCGAGATCTCGAATGAAAGAGCAGCCAGATTGCAAGATGGCACAGAAAGTAAAAACGTGGATCCGACGATTCAGCTCGACTTGGATGCCAGTGGCCGTTATAACGGCCGCTACCGCAAGATGGCGCTAAGAAGCACTCGAAAGCTGTTTCATTTCACATGTGATACATCTAGTTGAACGAAACGCATCCCGGTACGGTCGATACGGTAAACTAAAAGTGTTGCTGAGCGCTTCGCTTGCAGCGTACGCAACGTATCGTGCTGCGTACGTAGGCTTGTTGAGTAGGCCCAACTAAAAGTGTCTAAAATCTGGCGCACACAAACGTAACGAGACGTAGCGCCAGCTACGTGACACTCTCGCGAGATCTCGAATGAAAGAGCAGCCAGATTGCAAGATGGCACAGAAAGTAAAAACGTGGATCCGACGATTCAGCTCGACTTGGATGCCAGTGGCCGTTATAACGGCCGCTACCGCAAGATGGCGCTAAGAAGCACTCGAAAGCTGTTTCATTTCACATGTGATACATCTAGTTGAACGAAACGCATCCCGGTACGGTCGATACGGTAAACTAAAAGTGTTGCTGAGCGCTTCGCTTGCAGCGTACGCAACGTATCCTGCTGCGTACGTAGGCTTGTTGAGTAGGCCCAACTAAAAGTGTCTAAAATCTGGCGCACACAAACGTAACGAGACGTAGCACTACCTACGTGACACTCTCGTGTGATCTTGGATGAAAGAGCAGCCAGATTGCAAGATGGCACAGAAAGTAAAAACGTGGATCCAACGATTCAGCTCGACTTGGATGCCAGTGGCCGTTATAACGGCCGCTACCGCAGGATGGCGCTAAGAAGCACTCGAAAGCTGTTTCATTTCACATATGATACGTCTAGTTGAACGAAACGCATCCCGGTACGGCCGATACGGTAAACTAAAAGTGTTGTTGAGCGCTTCGCTTGCAGCGTACGCAACGTATCGTGCTGCGAACTTAGGCTTGTTGCTTACGCCCAACTAAAAGTGTCGATTCACCAGTCGACTGACGCGAAAGCGGCACCTACGTTCTCCCTACTCTACTCGCTAAGAAGTTTTCTTATAAATTAGGGCTCGCTGGCCAGAGGGATTTTCGCAGCGGTGAGGTTCAACGTTCTCAGGGAGACAAGGAAGCTTACCACGTATGAAGCATGCTAAAGCTCTGAATTGTTCAGAATAGGAGACGAGAGAGCTCAATTCAGCGGCTCAACCTGGCTGTTGCCAAAGATCTTCCGTTTCACCGCTTTAAATCTAGTCTATGTATTGCAGAACCTGTAATCGTCTATGTCTTGGTGAATGTGGACGAAACAGTGCCGTAGCTTACGGTTTCAGGCAAGGTTCGGGATAGATGGCTGAACGACTAGAGAAATGTTTCTTTCGACGAAGTTGGTGACTTTTTACATGTTTCCTTCAAAACGTAACGGACTGCGTAATTTCTTTCTTTTATTCTGGCTTACTTTATCCTACAAAAGGCGGTGCCTTGTACGATGCAAGAGATTTGTAGCGCTAGGACACACTCCACAATACCAAACAATCGCCCGACATTTCCTCAGGACCGAGACGCCTGCAACCTATATTCCGAGCGTCTGCAATATAGCAATATATAAATGAATTAAGCATTCAATGAGTGTGAGCATTTCTGTCATTTCAACTTCAAGATAGAATGTCTACTTGCGTAGTTGTGTTAACGCACAAATGCGTCAATCCCTCTTACTCCCCTGGGGTATTCACAGTCACTGTAATGTTCAGCATTGGTGCCAGACAAATAAGAGTCCTTCCTCTTGTTTTTCTTCCTCTTTTTTGAGTTTTTTCGTTCCTTTCTTTTTTCTTTTCTTTTACTCAGATGTTCTGATAGGTAGGCTCAGCAGTGACTCAATGTTTGCCCTATTTTTACAACTGGGTAACGTACAAGCGAAATGCTTTGCCTTGAGTTGCAAGTGTTCTTTTCGATGGGAGCACCGGGATCAAGATCCCCATTCGTGAACCCAGACACGTGCCACGGCGTCCTCAAACTCAAGTAAGGGAACTAAAGCAATAATACAAGAAAGAAAAAGATTCGAATCTTGGCCACTGCACAAATATTCCTCTTGTTCCTTTCTTGCTCCCCAAGCGAAGGAGATTACGCACTCCTCAAACGAGATTCACCACTCGAATTGCCCGAGAGCCCTCACAGGCCCTCTGATCGCAAATTCTGGCTTCCTGGTCATCGCCCTGTTCTGGGGTTTAGCGGCAATCTTAAGATCTAATTCGCGTGTGCAGAATACGAATTCAGCACCAGGAAGTACGCTACCTAAGTTAGCTGTTGGCTTTGACTACAGAAGAAGCGCAAACACTAAAGCTGAAACGTAGCCTCAACAAAAAAAGCGCGACACCAAATACTGCAAGCCTAAGCTGTACAGGAGGGGGACGGAAAGAGAAGGAGGCTACATTATTTCAATGCCTAATTTGTACTTAGATTATTGCGTGCCCATAGCATACCTTGAACGAAACACATACGTTTGAACTGGAAAACGTGAGATTGGCTAGACCTTCATATAAAACATAATGGTATTCCGTCCCCAGTAAACATTCCTCGAGAGAGCAGCGTTGTGGTAAAAGCTGCCGTCAAACTTGGATAATATTGGACACTGATTTTGTTGGTCATTTTGTGTTACGGACAAAGGCAGAGCTGATTTTGTGCCCAAAGTGATGCCACTTGCCTAGGGCTCTTTGTGAGTGCAGGGAGGCTTTAATATCAATATGGTATACACTTAACAACGAGGCAAGCTCAAGAAGAGTACCTGTGCTCGCGTCACAAGAAATTAGCTTATTTAAACTTTACCAACTAGTGACACAAACGACCTAGCAACCGCTATATGATCAAGCTTCACTGAAGGACGAACTCTGGATATCTGCATTTTTAGCCTCCCATGCCACAAAAGTTTCAGCAATGTTACTTATGGCTTCTCTGGAGATCGTCATCATTATTGTCAGCCCTACATAATGTTTAGTGCAGGACAACAACATGTCCCAATGATCACCAAGTTACCCTATCTTGTCAAAAAATATTTCATTTTATTCCTAGAAACTTCCTAACTGATTTAGCTCCCTTTCGTTCGTTTAACGCCCGCTAAAATGTTCGCTACCGCTGTTTCCTCTATGGCCCCTCCGGCTGCTTCTGATATATTGACGTTTCTCTTAAACTTTCCTGCATTACTTCACTTTTTTTTTCTATTTTAGAGTTTCAATGTTATCCTCAAAGTCTCACATTCACTTGTTACAGCAGGCATTATACGTTGTCATACGTCTCGAAACTGTAGTACAATCTTGGTATACAGTCATCTCGGATATATCAAAGCTTCCGCCGCTAAGCGAGAAAAATTGTCCTACTTTCGCTGTAAGTTCGAAGCAATGATTGTAAAGTATCAGACTGTCACACGAAGTAGGGGTGTAGAAAGCGTCAGCCAAATATCGTGGGCCACAACGCGCGTGATAATCTCACAGGAAGCCGGCGCGGTGAAAAATATTGCGAAGGTGTGCGTCTGAGCTCCTATTACTTGACGGCAAAAATGACGCGACGAGGCCGAATGCAAGTCACCGGCTTTACACGGAGGCGAAAAAACAGGAAAGATTAAAAATATTGCGTTTACATTTACCGTCGGTTCACCGAAGTGGTGGTTAGCTCAAGGTTTAGATTTAATCACAGATAATCCTCACCAACGCTAAAATGTGAGTGTACATTGACCAAGCCAACAGCGACAATTGGGATGCAGCCGCGGCTGAAAAAGCCAGTAGAGTTCAACGTGGTGTTTTGTCTGCTTGATCAGTTTTGTAGCCAAATGCGACTACGCGCCTCTGTAGGCCAAGCACTTCCAGTTGGAGGACAGTGCGTGCTCACGAATGTTTTGACAACAAAACACGCCTGCCGTTTCTGGCGTTCGCGGCCTACAAAATCAGGTGGCCGCAAAAGATAACATCATTTACAAATATTAGTACAAAGCTTGCGCATTCCTGAAATTTTTCTGTGAATACTTCGCCGCACGAACACGTGTCGATGATTTCCAGTAGACTACACTTGTCTCAGCATCAGCTACGCCATCACTTGTAACCTCTGGTATCCGCCTGAGTAGTGCTGGTCCAATATATTCGTAACAGTGTTTCTATTTTCCTTCTACCGTTTCGCTTCCAGTCTTCCGCACTCATCTTTTTTCTTCGCTCTGCCATCACACGCGCCGTATTGGCCTCCACTTCCTGCCTTTCGAACTCCTCACTTTTTTTGTTTTCATCGAAGAAGCGTCAAATTTGACATATGGTTTCATTACGAACACTCATTCAACACACTTCCTTTTCTTCCTATCTCAAATTCTCTCCTTGAGGAACAAGGGCGTCATCCGTTGCCGACACCTCGGCCTTTAGAGGTCATATTTCTTTCCCCTATCCTAAACTAAAAATACATTTCTTTTCTTTCTCTGTCACGCCCGAACCGTACTTTTATCTTTCCCCTCATTTATTTTGAAGGCTACAGGAAGTCCCTGCTATTTGACGTACCTTCAAATCTCTCGTTTCTTCATCCGAAAAAAAAAATGAAGAAGGCTACTCGCGAGAAAATTTATTTCCAAGATTACATTCACATTCTCTTTTGTATACTTTGCGCTGCTCCATAGCTACTTCGATACCTATTTTTATCCTCGATGTTGCCTGTTTCTCGGGAGTTCGCTTTCAAGGACCTTTTTTTCTAGCTGCCAAAATACACTCGAAAAAATTTCAAGTTGTACACATAGTTTTGCCCGCTCTCCACGGCCCTTGCGTAGAAGCACAAGAACACGGTACACGCGATTGTTCAAGTTGTAAATTCATCCCAGACACATTCATGGGTGAAAAAAAAAAAGGATGGAGAAAGCAACCAAATGTCTTACTTCTAAACACAGAGAGATCAGTAACGTGTGCACGTTAGTACAATCGTTCCACCTTTTGTATCTTCAACGTTTCCTCGCACTGGGGACCATTGCTTTTTACCTCGTCCTGAGTATCTCAGTTTATTTTGCCTGCGCACATCGAGAGGGATGCGCATACATATCGTCTACACCGAGTTCAATCGCCTCCGAGATCCTTCACGGCGTCCAGCGGAATCACCGGCGATGATCTCTCGAATGGTATCTGGGGCAATGCTTAAGAACACCCCCGAGGCATATGGGCTCAGCAGAAAAAAAAAAGACTAAAAAAGAAGATATATGGTAAATACACCAGAGACTGCACAGGAGTTATCAAAGAGATTCGACTGCTCTCACATCGACAGTTTCGAAAACTTCTTTTTTTTTCTGCAATACAGTGCGTTTCCTTCCCAGGAGTCATGTAGGCTCGCGAATATTTTGAGCTGCGTCTCAGAACGCGTATTCTGGCGTTGCGGTAGGGCAACGGTAGTCGTGGCTCGGCAAACAGGAAACGATATGCGATTTGTGTGACGAAAGCATACACTTCGTTGATCACCGCGTTTGACATAGTATATTAATGGAATGAGAGAGACAGTATATATATATATATATATATATATATATATATATATATATATATATATATATATATATATATATATATATATATATATATATATATTCTAATGTCACCGACGTGAACCAACATTTTTTTTGTTTGAAATATTTTAGCACTTCGGTGCTCTCAATGAACTGCATAAGCCCATTTTTTTTTTTCCCGGTACCTTTGAGATGGGCGCCAAAACGGCTGGAACGCTCGGCGTAGAATGACTCAGATGTGGTATCTCTACGCAGAGTAACTTTAACCCCAAATTATGGTGTTTTTGGCCAAACTTAAGAAAAAGTATATTGCGTTACGAAAAGCAACTTCCGGGAACTAAGGGTAGCGTAATAAATCAGCACTTTTTCATAGGGCGAATCCGTTCAATACGTATAAGAGTTCATAGTAGTAAGTTGTAGTAAGACCAATTCCCAGATAACAAGATAATAGAACAGAGGGAGAGAAAAGGTGCTTGCACTAGTGGCGCAAGGCATCAGCGGCGCGAGTGGTCGTCCTCACAGGTTTTGGTAGTATAATGCCAAGCCTTCGGTAGAGATGCTAAGCTTTTGCTTTTAGTACTAAGGATGGCTATACTTGGCTATTCTTTTCCGGTTTCGGTCGGTTATCCACAGTGCGCGCGTGTCATGCGATTTCTGTGGGGACACGCCACTTTAGTTGCATGATTTTATTTGATTTTAGTCATGTGACCAGCTGTTGCGAGGTTTTGGCGGGAAGATGTGTTAGTAGCTGTTACATGAGGTTAGGCGATTCGATTCGCATGACTACTTGTCAAGTAGTTGATAACGAAAACATGTCACGCGAGTAGCTGTTACATGATGTTGAGATTCTATACACGGGACGAGCCGTTACGTGGTTTTTTGCGCGAACATGTTACGTGACTATTGAGGTGATTTCACGCGATTTTAGTCGCGTGACTAGCTGTTACGTGATCTTACGTGACTTATGTCGCGTGATCACCTGTTACATGATCTTACGTGATTTCAGTGACGTGACGGATGGTACGTTATGTTACTTCAGTCACTGACTTGTTACAGGATGTTGAGCGATTTTAGTCACGGGACAAGTTGCTGCGGGGTTTAAGGCGGGAACATGCCACGTGTCCAGCTGTCTTGCAATGTTGGGTGTTTTTAGTCTCGTGACTTGTTACGCAAAATTACATTCATTTTTTACTCACCTGACTAGTCTTCACGTGATGTACAATCCGCGTCAAATGAAACCCGAACAGCGGCAAGCATTCGTAGTGGTATAGTGCGCGCCGTCCAGTTATCACCACTGGCAGGCGCGCGCATCCGTTTCGGCAGCACTTCGCCTACATGCGCGCCTGTCCATAGTGATAACTGGACGGCGCGCACTATACCACTACGAATGCTTGCCGCTGTTCGGGTTTCATTTGACGCGGATAGTACGTAATTTTGTAAACGTTACTAGATGTTATGTGTGTTCACGTGATTTTAGTCCCGTTACTAGATGTTGCTTGAGGTTACGTGAATTTTAGTCTCTCGAGTAGTTACGTGACGACGTTACGTGGTTTTTTACTCACGTGAGTTTTTTCGTGACGTGACGTGATTTTAGTCACGCGATTATTTGTTACGTGGTGCTACATGATTTCACTCATGTGACTAGCTACGTCATTTTAGTGACGTGACCAGACGTTTCGTGATGTTACGTGATTTTTAGTCATGTCACTAGTTACGTGATTTTACATGATTTTTTGTGACGTAACAGACTCACCCTTATTGTTTTTGTAATCCATGCTGGATAAATTGGCACACGTGGTTGGGAGCGAACCACAACTTGAAGAGGAGGACGCGAGCGCGTGCTGGTATATGATGATGATAATTCCTGTTCGCAGTGCCCAGAGCAACCAAAAGCTTAAAGAGCTCCGCTCTTAAAAAAGCGTGAGGACAAGCGCTTGTTATAGGATCTCCGAGGGCTTTCGGTCAGGTCGAGAATGTCACACCTGACGGTGTTATGGGAAATTAAATAATTTGCCAGATGCAATTCACAGACATAGACGAAAGCTAAACATTTCTCAACATGCAAAACAAAAAAGAAATAAATGTACTAGTTGAGACATGCGTGTCTCAGAAAGGCTACAAAAGCGTAGTCGGCGCAGGACAGTGGTGTAGCCAGGGGGTGGCACACTGGGCCTGGTCCCCCCCCCACTCCCCCCAAATGTTTTTCGCCATGGCATACATAGCGCAAAATGATGACCATTTGCGTGCCCGCCTCCCCCCCCTTCAGATCAAGGAGGTGCACTCCCCCCCCCCGAAAAAAAAATTTCTGCCTTCGCCCCTGGCGGAGGACACGGACACGTGTTGTCAGCCTATCGACAGCATCCGATGCATATTGCGTGTAACTGTTACGGTGATAATTCTTGATGTGAGTAGGCTTAAAGAGAACATTGAGCAAACCAAAATGTTATTTGAAAATTTCTCCCTGATTTTTCTGGCAGTTCTGTAGCCGGCTTCCTTGCAAACTAGGAATGGGTTTTGGGTGAAGAAAGAATGACATGAACTGAAAAATTAGGTGGACCTATTTTGCCCATATAAAGGTTTACGCAACCGATGTAGCTGTGAGTGTTCGCACTCCTTTCCGGCGTAGTGCCCTGCTGTTTCGAGACGCATTTTAATTTAATTCTCTTCTTGTTGTCCTCAAATGAGATAACGGTGAAGCACGTGCAGCTTAGGCCTGATAGGTTATCTTTCTAAGGGATGAGAAGAAAGTTTAACCCCCCAAAATAAAAGGTATGTTGTGACTGAGATGCTCTGGGCCTCCAAGTGATAATAATAATATCTGGAGTTTTACGTCCCAAAACCACGATATGATTATGAGAGACGCCGTAGTGGAGGGCTCCGGCAATTTTCACCATCTGGTGTTCTTTAACGTGCACTGACATCGCACAGTACACGGGCCTCTACCATTTCGCCTCAATCGAAATGCGACCGCCACGGCCGGGATCGAACCCGCGACCTTCGGGTCAGCAGCCGAGCACCCTAGCCACTGCTTCACCGAGGCGGACTGGGCCTCCAAGTGAAGTTGGCTTACTACAGCGGCCTCTCATGGTCAGCGCTAACTTCGTTCACTGAAGAGTTCCACCCTCTACGACCGCCATTCGGTGGCGTCCTCAACATCAACGACAAATAAAAATTTTTCGCCGAGCACGTCAAGCGGCCAGACTGATGCGAGCCCGTTTTGTCTCCGCAGAACGCAATCCCCGGTTAATTAGATTCGGTACGTTGTCAAGTTTTCGGTACAGTTCACCCCTTTCTCCCAAAAGCGAACAAAATTAACGAGCCAACAGAGACTCTATTGGTCCCAGCCGATGAGTCCGATTAAGTGTGTCGGCCCCTTGTTCTATTCAACTACATGGGTACAGTCCTCGTACTTTTCACCAAGCTCCACTGCCCTGTCATCCCGACCTCTTTTTTTATAAGGTGAATGATGGAGGAGAGTGGTGGAAAGGGAAGGGTGTTTGTGCTCGAAAGCCCCAAAGCGGCTCCAGCCATTGTGCTCAACTAAGGCTCAAAATGACGGTGCGCTTGACGGCCTCGTTCTCCGGGGATTCTTTTTTTATGGGTCGAGGAATAGCCAGGGGGACCTCGCCATCGCTC
>JALIZH010020667.1:0-29495 GCA_030522465.1 Rhipicephalus appendiculatus | reverse complement strand
CAGTTACTCTGGGTTCTTTCCCTCCATAACATAAAATAAACACGAAAAATATAATGTAAAAGTATTGAATGAGAGAAGGAATAAAGAATATGTTGCCTGACTTGCCATGTCTAGTGGTTATGGTGCTGGACTGCTGACCCGAAGGTCGTGGAATGGAATCGAGGCCGCGGCGGCCGTATTTTCGATTGACTCGACTATGCTAGGGCCCGTGCTCTGAGATTGAGGCGCACGTTAAAAAACTCCCGGTGGTTGAAATTTCCGGACCCCTCCACAAGGCGTCTCTCATAATCATATCGTGGTTTTCGACGTTGAGCCCCACACATTATTAGTGCTATAGCTTTGTTTGCTCTTCAATATGCAAGCCTAGAAAAAAATATGCTCGCGTGTATATGTTGGGGCAAGCTGCAACTAAACCTTTACAGCCATCTCATGGACAATCGGAAACATAAGTCATCTCCGCCCTAATGCAAAAAGTTATGCGGTGAAGCATATCAAGATCAGAAGGAGCTGCTGTCGCATGCCACAGTGCGCTTCTAAAAAACACGTTTTTTTTCTTGTTTTTTTTTTTGTTTTTTTTGCGGAGGGGTTTGTGGAATGGGTTTTGCGGGACTCCGAAAAATGGCCTCGGGGAGCCCCAGATTATAACTATTGGTGTGTTCTATATGTAACACTGAGTTCCATCACAGCGGTAAGAAAACATGAAAAGGGCAGCAACAACGACAGGAAACATGCAAATTGACTTTTAGTTCAGCTTATGGCTTCTAAATGTGGCCCACAGAACAACTAAATTGAGCGAAGGTGCAGTGAATCTGATATCACTCTCTTTTCTTTTTCTTGGAGTATAGGCTCTAGCAAGATCGAGTTGGTTGGGAGTTCACCCTTTTTGCGAGGAAAACTTGTTGCATAGTACCAAACAGGAAATACAGAAAAGATTGGAGGACGCTTGAGCTTCGCCTTCGAGAGTAGAACGCGATAGCGCAATCGGGCCCCGTTCCCATCACCTTCTCGTTTTCTAGCCTGGCTTCGGTCCTCGGTACATGGCTCAACCGTGCCGCAAAGCCGAGCTTAAACGGGTGAAGTATTCTCCAGCAGGAAAGCTGAAACTGCGTGAAGACACACGTTAAATATAAAAAAATTACACCATCTCCCGCTAAAGGGAACCATGTGTAGATGCGAAGCAGCTGGCGCTAACGCTTACACTGGCGGCGGCGTTGACGCTGGCGCTCATCGCAGCGTTGCGCTAGGAGAGAAACCTGGGGAGGCGCAAAGCACGCAGTGATGGACCGGTGTTTCCTACTGGAACATGCCAATCGCTGCTAATGGGCAATGAGAGACAGAAGACTCCGACTGGACACAGATACCCGCAGTCCGCTTTTAGTTAACGCGCACGCTGCGAATTTTTATTGTTGAACAACGCACAGGAGAACTCTCCCACCGGCACTACCTTGCAGGTCAAGATCCAGTGTCATATATACGGGGTGGCCAGTGAACGGTTGTGCAGCGCGAGCAGAACCAAGAAACTCGCTAGCAGACGCTGCCTGCGTCGGCGTCGCGAGGCGAGAGAGGGGGGGGGGAGCGTAGGAGAGGAGAGTGGGGGGGGGGGACGCGCAGTGGGGGGTGTGGACGCCGCTGGCAGGGGATGCCTAGAGGAGAGAGGGGGGGAGCGTAGGAGGGGTGAGAGGGAGGGCATGCGCAGTGAGGGTGTGGTCGCCGCGGAGAGGGATGCCTGGAGGAGAAACAGGGGGAGAGGAGGTTTTTTTATTTTTTTAAAGGGTTTGCGCATGCGCAGTAAGGGTGGTCAGGACGCATACCACCACCACCACCACCGGAGTGAACTTCGCCTTAAGCTGCTTCGCATCTAAAAAACGAAATATCCAGGATGTAACGATGTTCGAAACTGGGTCCGCTCTGTGGTAGCCCAGCATTCTACCAGAGAGTCATGCTGGCGCTCGAAACTACATCGCAAAATACACTATACAGGCTATAGTCGGGGAGGAAGCAATTTTACATATGTAATATAGCGTGGTAGAAGAGTAAAATAACAACCAGGCGTCACACAATGCGAATTGCGTAACGAGTGCTTCAGTGCTTCGAACCTCTTTACAAAGAGCTCAGCAATAATTCTTCATCGTCATCAGCCGCAGCGTCAACAAAGTGCACATAATGCCTTAGAAATGCGTAGCGGGTTCCTGGCTTCTCCGCAGAATGACGTATAATGGCGTAGTGAGTGCTTCCCAAACTTAACAAAAAATATGATTGATGGCATAGGGGGTAACTTCCAAGCGTACTAGTAATAGTAGCCCCAAAAGAGTTAACAACGGGTTCGAGAAATGTCGCTCTTTGAGCTTTCCCTATGGCTGTGCTGCGCTTTCCGCGCAGGCATGGCGTTCTTTTCCAAGTAGCTTCAATCAGTGGCGTGGCTCTGTGGTAGAGCAGCTGTTTGCTATGCAGAAGACCTCAGTGCGAGTCTTTTGTTGAAGTTGAAGTTTATTCGTAAGTCTTGTGATACATACATTTTTTTGCATGATGATTGAACACTCGGAGGTCGAAAAGTAAGAACTGTCGTGGGGACCTCCTAACAAAAAGTAAACAGTGGATTAGTTATCCGTCAGGAAATAGTGGCAAATTAGGAGTAAAATATACAAAAATTGTACATAAAAAGTAAGTCAATACAAGGAATAATAACGAGTTGTTAGAAACAAGGAATTCAAATACACACATTCAACAAACTACTAAATAAATGAATTTTAAGACGCTGGCAAAATGAATGCATTGGGCATGATTTTAAATCAAAAGGTAGCGTGTTGCACAGCGCTACACACAAAAATTTTTGCAATCATTCGACCATAATCTGTGCCAACTTTAGGTAAAAGTACATTACGGTTAGTTGAAAACCTTGTGTTGTTTGTATTTAGAAGAGTGCCATCGGAAAGACTAGAAATACATAAGTCGTGATTTACAAGACGAAACATGATTATTAGAACTTGGTGGCTAACAAGTTTACGCTGAGGTAAAATCTTCAGGATGCTGAAAATGGGGACTGATGATGACGAAAAACCGTTGAAAGTGTTAAGTCTTAAAGCTTGCTTTTGTAGGCTTTCAAGATGACCTAGATGCGACCAATACGTATTGCCCCATGATGATACGCAGTACGAGAGATGGCTATGAATGAATGCGTAATATAAGGAAAGATGGATTTCGGTTGCGAAGGCCGTGTTTTAATAATCGCATGAATTCCGAAAGATCAGTTTTTGGCTTAAAAACACAGGATGCTCACTTAATTTTAAATTTGTATCTAATACTACACCAAGAAATTTTGTGGACGCAGATATATGAATGAAGTGACCGTTCAGTGTCACCGCTAATGAAGAGATGTTTGGCAAAAACTGAGGGGAATGAAACACCATGGAATTAGTCGTCTATGGATTGATACGTAATGCATTCGATTCGCACCCTGAAAGAACATTATTTATGTCCACGTTGTGTAGATGTTTTGGCATGAATGTATCCTTCTGTGCGCTAAAAATTGTAGTGTCATCAGCATAAAGAAGAGCGTTAGTCTGTTTCAAACGAAGTGGTAAATCATTTATACATAACGAAAACAAGAGGGGTCAGGTCCTAGGATTGATCTCTGGAGAACGCCTATGTTAGGGATTTTTGGAGGTGAGAAAGAATCATTTATCTGAACAACCTGTGTCCGATTAGTAAGATAGCTTATAATCAGCTGTAAAGGTGGTCCATATATGCCGTACAGTAAAGTTTATGAAAGAGGATGGTGTAGGCTATTGTATCGAGTGTCTTAGTAAAATCAATAAACACAGCTGCAAAAAGTAGGCCCTCATCAAGTGCCAATTTAACTCTGTCAGTGAAAGTCGTTCGGGCTACGTCAGTCGAAAGACCTGGACGGAAGCCATATTGATCATTAGATAGTATGCTCAATTTAGATGAGTATTTGTTAAATGGTTGTAGATTACTTTTTCAAGTACTTTACTAAAGAATGGTAAAACTGCTTCTCGGGCGATTGTCATTCGAAGTGAAGATTTTTATTATTCATTTTATTTGCATCTCTCTCGATTTTTGGGTCGCGCACAACTGATTTTTCGCTCACAACTAACAACACCGACGCTGACACCGGAATTTTTGGAAAAGCAGCTCTTTAACGCAATGGCGTTAAAATGTAGCGCGGCCTTAACTCAGTCGCGATAGTTTGATGCCACTAATAGAACACATTGATTTTCTTGGTTCTGAACCACTCGCTGAGTTTTATATTGAGCCTACGTGGAACATACCAACAACTTTTTTTTCCATATGCCATTGTTGGGATGAAAGCGAGCACCTTAACAGTGCAACAAAAAGAAATGACAAGCAATAACACACCAAAAATGCCAGAGGTGTACGTATCATGAAGAGTCGCAGGATTACGCGAATCGTTACCGCGATGCGTTAGATCCTGAGCCAGTATTCTCCGCTGAGCCACGGTAGACAGTTTTACATTGCCACAGTTTTACGATACGATACATGCGTATCGGGATAGAATGACTGCACAGATTAATGATGCAACACAGAAAAATGTCTAAAATATTGCGCGTTTCCGAAACATTACAAAACACTTATGCTACAGCGCCATTGCTTGGCAGACGCTAACATGGGCGCGTCGTTTCAGCAGCTTCGAAACAAAAAGGTCATGAGAGTAATAGCGAACCGTCGCCAGTGCCTTTGACACTAACCCGTTTTTACTATTAGATTACTACTATTAGAGCCATATCATCAACGCTATCCATCACTGTCACCCTTCGCTACCGCACCACGTACCTTGGAAGATCATTCCGCGAGCAGAGCATAAAGAAAAGAGAAGCTTTCACCGGAGATCGATACAACAGCCTCTACTCTGTTCATGCGTGCGCATTCGCGAATAAAAGTTACGGCGGTGGCACGCCGCGTAAGCCACCACTCACGTCACGGATACATTAATTTCTTGTTGACACGGGGGGCGAGCGAATAGCAAGCGCACATTCGGATCGAAGCGGGCAGTCTGGGCTGCTCTCGGCGCTGCCATGGATGATGCTACGCTATCACAACAAGCGACCGGCATCAGAATTACGTGCTCAGTGATCCCAACAGAAAGCATATCATGTCGAGCTTTGGCGGCTGGGCTTGTTCCCTGAGAAAAATCGATAGTTCAGCTTCTTGGGGATGGTTCTTGAACCTCTTGGACACACCGCCAAAAGGACGTATACACCCAAAGAATGAATGACACACCACAGCGTGGAAAAGGTAATGAACTTTTTTTTTTCGAATTTACACGTACAGTTAGCTAACAACCTTACAAGCACGGGACCACATCTATATAGTGTCATTAATCAAATATCTTAATTCCAACAAGAAAATAAATACGTGTACATCTGAACAATTGCTATGGTTTCAACGTTGTAAAAATAGGAACTTGGTTTTATGCGAGACAACGGAGATGGCGCTAGTGCATCTTTTTTGAACCTCGCTCTAATGTTAGTAGCCTCAAAGAATTTCCTGGTGAGCTGATGTCGGTGAGCGGACATTATCTCCGTTTCGCGCAATACAGGCGTGCTCTCAAAGTGTGAAAAGTGTTTACTCCCATTGGAGTAGCAGACCTTATGGAAATATTGCTTGTGCTCACACAGCTATTAATGCACCGACTCATCTCGCGTACGTGCACAATATCCTCCTCCTTTTCTGCCGTGCCAAAAAGAGGCGATGTCAACCTACTGCGTTTCTCATGTCGTTATGTGCACTAATATGCCCACATGACACGCACTTACGGCTGCGTTGTCCTTCCCAACATTTCTTGAATTAACTTTGTTCCGGAGCACCAGAGAGGTGCTGGTGGCGGCGCCCAGCCTGAAAATATAAGCTTGATGTTTATTGCAAAGGAGCCGGCTCGAATTACTAAGGAACACTTGGTTGTCTAGAAAATGCGTGATTATGGCTCAAATAAAAATCTGTGGCCCACTATTACACCCTGTTCAGGACACTGATTCTAAATTACACGCTTTAACGTTACGAATTAGTGTTCTTATCATAACGTTGTCCCTCAAGACGCAATCTCTGTCAGCCAGTGGAAACTCTGTGGGCTTCATCGGCTTCTGGCGAAAGCAACCGAATACAACCCTTTTTCTGTCACAAAAATTTCAAGCTGTTATTTTCTTGTGTCAAAGGAAATGCCCAGCATTGAAGAGCCAAGTGAATGTACCGGTAAGCGTGATTGCGCCCTAAAAATTATGTACGTGTTTTTCAAAGCTACTTTCTGTCCCTTGTGCAGCCGGACGTCAGCATACGGTCAGATCTTCTCGACAAGTGCTCGCGCAACATATCGTGACGTTTCTGCCACCGCACCTCTCCGCGTCTTTGTTGGTGATGTTTTACGCGTTACGTTTTAGCTTCATAGTACCTCTGTTTATCCGACGTATATGTTTAACTGGCTTGTTACGTTCGGACGGTAAAAAGTCATCAATGCAGAACAAGAAAATGACCTTAAAGTTGTTTAGAAAGCGTAAGGACGTCCCTCTCACGAAATTCCCAAAAGCAAAAGTCAAGATAGCCTGTTATACTGATATCGTCCGTCCATACAAAATCCTTCACAATCACCGGTACATGCGTGTCACTTGTATGTTGGACACTCACTGAAAAGTATATAGCAACAATAACATGGGGTCAGGCTCGACAGATACGGCGCGCAGGATGACAATAGCATTTAAAGAGTGCACGAGCAAGATCTTTAGCGCCGTCTGGTATTTATTCACTCCGCGATACGAGACAACACGTCTGTTGACGTCTGCTTTTGGGCCCTTCGGGTTCAAGAAATCATTCTGCTTCCTTCGTTGTAAACAACCCGAAGTTCTAACGTTCATGTCTAAGGAGCTGGATATTAAGCGAGGAAACACAGGAAGCGTGCAGGAAGCATGAGGAATCACGCCAGCACCATATGTCAAGTAAAGGTGAATCAACCGAAGGAAACGAAATTCTTTCCTTAACTTCAACCTATGTTCTCATAACTACAGGGGAAAATATACCATGACTCAATTTCTATGCACCAGCGCAGGACCATTGATCAAAAGCAGTGAGATACCAACAGAAGTCTTTGAGATAGCCGTGGGTGCTCTTGGCCACTTTTGAGGAGAAGTGCAAAGATCACGCTGAAGCGTCCGCAAATGTGACGTGCACTTCATAAAGCTGGATGAAACCGGTGCCTTTTTTTGCCCTAAGCTTCATGCGTTAGCGTGTCAGCGTAGAATATGAGGCATCTATCTCGCGAGACCTGTGATCCCTCGTAACCTTAACGGTTCTCCAGACGGCCATTCCCTGAGGGTTTAGCTTGTCAACGAACTAAATATTAATGGGGCTTCATCCTATGGGTTGGTTGTTTTGTGTGTGTTTGTGCGACTTGGACGCTAGGTTATTCCCTAATGGAGTGCATTACTCATAAATTTTTGTGCGCCACATAGCTTCACGTCAATACACTGCACTTGATTTTTGAGCAATTAAGCAGTTGCTCTTAAATCTCCTCCTTCATGGTTGTACTCTGTGCAGGGGCTGTTTGCAAAAGAAATTGCCTAGTTTTCTTAGGCTTTTCAATGTCAAGTAGCATTTATCCGCGGTAAATATTGTTGATATAATAAGCCAAAGTGAAACACTCTGTCACTTCAGTCCACATTAAAGAACACCGGATGGTCTAAATTTTTGGAGCTCTCCACTACGGCATCCCTGATAATGATATGTGGTTTTGGAACGAAAAAAAACATTCACGTAATTATAAACACTGTGTCAATTGTTATTTATCTAAAAAAAGCGCCATCTGCATATGACACTTTCCACAATAAACAAATTGCTCGTCCATAGATAGATAGATAGTAACATTTATTCGAGTCCAGAAGAATCTTCACCCCGTTTTATAGGGGCGAGATTACGGGCCACTCCCACGTTGGGACAGGAAGGCCTCGTGGGCCTTCTGGACAACCAGGAGTTGGTCACACCAGTTGTGGCTCTTGAGAAATGAATGAAATTTTGCCTCCATCAATCCGTGGTCCGTGTGCTGCTGTAAAGTGGGGCACTCTCAGAGCATATGCCTAAAATCGTTAACCGCCCCACAGTCGGGACATAGAGGGGTAGACCTCGGTGTACCTACTAAAGACGGAGAGTGTGGGCTGTGGATTTGTCCGCAAATTCTAAGAGTCATATGCCTAAGAGTCATATGGTAGGGCTTCGCGAGATTTCGGTGGCAAGGTAAAAACCCTGCGACTCATCTGGTAGTGGGAAAAAATCCAGTGATAACAGCGAAATAGACAGGTTGAATTTTCTGGATGCCAACTACTTCTTGGACTCAACTTCCGTTGTCAAACTCCCGCCAGGCTACCCAGCACCAGCATCAGCGTCATCAGTTGCACGGACGGACTTAAACTGGCGGCACTCCGACACTGTCTTCAGTGGGCACGGAAACAGCATTGACAGCGTCGTGCTTAACCGATACGTTTTTGCAATGCAGGTGGGTACACAATTCTTGCGATATTCTAAAAAAAATTGACGAACTTTGCCTAATTATTTTCCCGTGCTCATGGGTGCTGTGTGAATCTCTATGCTAGTGCTACTCAATGGCTATGTTACTGCTTTGTGCCGGTGATGTTGAACATAACCCCGGGCCAAACACTCGTGCTCTTGCTCTGCAAGGGCTGGAAGATTTACCCGATAATCCTGCAGTCCAAATGAAGGCTATGTTTACGCTTCTTAAAGATGTGCACACCCGTTCTCTTCAATCCTCGAAATGCCGAACTGAACTTGTATCTTATGTGAAAGCCACCAAAACAGGACAAAAAATATACAAACTGAGCTTACAAATATCCGATAGAGGCTGGATGACCTTGAGGAAAAAAAACCAAAACCCTAGAGCGTTTTAATACCGACTTAACACGCGTAGAGGAGACTGTAGACCAACTTACTGCTCACAATAACTCAATATTGGTACTTCTCGATCACTTAGAAGACAGGTGCCGCCGCGATAACTTGATATTTTTTGAGCTACCCGACACGAAGGAAACATGGCAGCAGACAGAACCAAAGCTATTCACTGCACTAAATGCCGCACTTGGCTCGGTTAGTAGCGATTGCATTCAGCGAGCCCAGAGGCTCGGCACTTACATAGCTGATAAGAAACGTCCTGTAATTGCTAAGTTTGGTAATTACAAAATAAAGAAAACATACTTGCAGCCCGCGCACAGCTAACGCCCAGCAACAGCAGTGGCAGCGAGGACTCTTCTCCCGCAACCCGCTTGGCTCGTAAAAAACTTTTTTGGGTTCGCTAATTGCCAGCCAGACAAACCACAGTTGAAAATTAACTACAAGAAACTGCTAATGAATAACACGTGTTACATTTACCAAGCTAACTCTGATTGTGTTCAGTAAGTTCATTACCGTAGCAGATGCTCTAACAGCAAACCGGCTGCTCCGCAACACGTTCCTACATAGGGATGCGCGAGGGGTAGTGAATGTAATGAAGACAACCAAGCCAACGTTCTTTATACTAACTTCAGATGTATTTTTAAGAATCATGCCTCGTTAGCATCCAGAATAGCTACTTGCTCAGCCGATATAATAGCTCTTACGGAAACGTGGCTCTCAGACGACGTAATTGACACGCAACGTTTTGAGAGTAGCAAATGGTTTTTGGTATACCGCTGCGATCGCAAAGAGCGTCGAGGAGGGGGGGGGTTCATGGTGAAACAAGCGCAAAATGTACGAAGACTCAGAGAGGACACAGGACGGAGCACTTACTAGCAACTGAAAAGCTTTATTACGGAAAGAACGTTTTATACAGGCATCACATGAATACACGTCACCACAAACTACCCTTATTATCACGAATAGTGCAAATCAACGAAAGACCGCTGCGATAACCGATTGCATACACCAGGCAGGCACGTGTGAAAACCCCCAAAATAACAAGAAAAGAAATGCACTGATTCATGTCACGTCCAATAAAGCAAATTCGGAATCTGTTAGCAGAACAGACGCCTGGCTGACGCACTTTTCACCTCCTTTCTTAATTCGAAAAGCTCCAATTATTTCTCTAGTTGTTCGTTTTTTGTGTGTGTCAATTATTTCTGTGTCACAAAGTTTTGGCTGGCACGTGCACTCCTTGCAGTGCATCGCCAAGTGCGAGTACGGGGCCCCCCTTTAGCGAACTCTCATGTTCGCGAAGGCGCACGTTCAGGGATCGACCTGTTTGGCCGATATATTCCTTTCCACATTTGGAAAGGAATATGTCCTCTCTGAGTCTTCGTACATTTTGCGCTTGTTTCACCATGAACCTTTACCAGCATGCCCAACTGGCAGTCATCCTTGAGGTGGGGTTCTTCTTGCTATCTGAAAAAATATGCCATCATCATGCATTCACATCAGTTCCAACTTAAAAACAGTTTGGGCCACATTTAGAAGAGTTGCTTGTTGGGCAAGTTGGTATATACTGAGTAAAATCTGAGTAAACGTCGAGTAAACTCAGTATATACTCAGTAAAATCTGAGTAAACGTCGAAATCGACGAAATCGGAAAAAAACGGAGCAGTAGAAACAGATACAGAGAGCAGAGACGTGGCCACGTCTCTGTTCTCTGTATCTGTTTCTACTGCTCCGTTTTTTTCCGATTTCGACGTTTTGTGTGGCTTTTGTATTTTACTAAGTTTGGGCCACACTAACGCTCAACAACGAAAAAATAATTTTAGGTTTTCGCTATCGTCCTCCTTCATCTCCACCCTCATTTATTTACGATTTACATGATGTAGTTTCTACCATTACTTCAAAGTCCCATTCTACGCCCCTTTTTCGGCTAGGTGACTTCAATTTTCCTAACATAACATGGAAAGATGACCAACCTATCTTACCATCTTCTGATTCACAAGAATGTTTGGGTTTTTGCTCTTCTTTATCCCTGTGCCAAATGGTACCGCACACCACAAAAATTACACCAAATACTTCTAACACTCTTGATTTGATCTTAACGAATTGTCTTGTATATGTGTCGGAAATGCATTATTTGCTAGGTATTAGTGATCATTTGATAATGACTTATCCCCGTAATGTTCCTTTTCAAAAACTTCCGAAAAGGAAGAAAGTTATCAGAGATTACAAAACAGTCAACTTTGAAGAAATAAATAAGGAATTGTGTGACTTTGTGAATCAATTTCTTAACCACTTCGACAACCGTACTGTGCACACAAACTGGGATATGTTCGCGGCTGAGGTAGAGCCTGTAAACTAACAAACACATTCTAACCCGTGCCATAACATGTAATCCACGTGCGTCCTAGTACAATAGTGCTTTAAAACGGTTGTCCAACAAAAATAAACGTTCGTATCATTCGGCAAAACAAAGGCCCACTGACTCTCGTTGGAAACTATACACTATCGCATTCTACGCCTATGTAGCCGCTCTCAAACACGCTAAAGAAACATTTTTGTCTACGACAGCACCATCTATGCTAATAACCAACGTCGAAACTATTCTGGCGTGCCATTCATTCCCTTCCCGATAATTCCATCATCCTTAACGATTCTTCCGGTAGCCCTGTTTCAGAAAACCATTGCGCAGCTCTTCTGAACGATGTCTTCGTAAAAAAACTCCTTGTGAACTACCAATATTACTCTGCCGGCACTGAAATGTTATAACTATTTACCGATGTATCCGATTATAATCGAGGTTACTGGTGTAACTCGGCTAATAGATTCATTGAAGATGCATTCTTGTCCTGGATATGATAATATTAGTGCCTAATTCCTTCAAACAGCTCCTTGTATAGCTCTATTTTATTGACTAAAATTTTCCCAACAATCACTCGACATGTCTAATCTTCCACTTGCATGGCAAACAGGAAGTTATTCCTTTACATAAACGTGGAAGCGCAACCTCTCCTATTAATTATCGTCACATATCATTAACTAGCACCTTGCTGTCCGAAAATGTGATTTTTACTAACCTGATGAATTTTCTTGGATCAAGCTCATTTTTTACTGCTTCACAACACCGATTTCGCAAAACCTTATCTTCTGAGTCTGAATTATTATCTTTCACTCATAAACTACACCAGATACTTGAGCACTCATCCCTTGCTGATTGCATTTTTTTAGACTTTTCAAAAGCATTTGATAAAGCAAGCCATAAACTTTTACTTCATAACCTAAGCATACTAAACCTTGATCGTAACCTTCTGAAATGGATTGAGTCGTTCCTTGTTTATCGTTCCCATTTCTCAACAGCTAATGATCATGATTCATTAAAGTTATTTGTATTTAAAAAACCAGGGAGGTCCCACGCAGTCACCGAATAGCTGCCTACATAGCGTTTTCTTTTGTTCATTGAGGCCAAGCGTTACAAGGTGGATCAATCGTATTTTTGTACATTAATACTTGTGTGTGTACGAGCGCGTTACGGGGCGCGTTGACTGCGTGGGCGCCTAAAATGTAGCTCAGGGTGCGATGTAACATCGGCCCTCACAGCATGGATATCAGTTTTATGGCAATCAACGGCACATTACGGTGCAATGAGCTGCGCATAATAAGTAACGGTCATTGGCGTACTCCTACGCGGTCTATCAACGCTGGACTATAGAATGCTGGTTCATAGTATTATATAGGTAATTACGTATATACGTAAAATGGGATAGCCACGGCTGTATCGGCAACTGGCGTTGAACGAACAAGTCAGGGAGACGGCCACGAGACCTAAAGGTCATAGGTGTCAAGATAAATAGATAGATAGATAGATAGATAGATAGATAGATAGATAGATAGATAGATAGATAGATAGATAGATAGATAGATAGATAGATAGATAGATAGATAGATAGATAGATAGATAGCGCTATTATGCCCAAGTACTATTCGAATGCTGTAGCACGTTTACAAGTAGTTTTTTCGCTAGAAAATATGTTTAATTGTCGATGCAGGTGTGCGTGTTAAGTGCCACATACAGCGACCAAATAAAGGAGATTTGCACCATACGTAATCATTTCACGTGCGTTAGTGGCCGTGTCGGAATCCTTTAAGGCAATTAACACCTAACAAATTACCCTTATCTCTTCTTTTGCCGTGCAAAACTAAACTTCCACTGATGGAAAAAAAGAGTTGCTAAAGGCATACGTATTTTCATTCGGTGAAAATATATATGCAAAAGAGGTTGTGTAGGCGTGTCAGTTTTTACTCGTTGAAAATTTATATGCGACGTAAGTTCTTCAGGCTAGTCTGTTTTTATTCCGTGAAAATTGATACACAAAAAAGGCTCTGCAGGCGTGTGTGTGAATAAAAACAGACACACATGTCTGTTTTTATTCGGCAGAAAACACCATACGCAAGGAAGGCGTTGCAGGCTCGCCTGTTTTTCTTCGGTAAAAATATATATGCAAACATGGTTTGGCAGGCGTGTATGTTTTTATTTTGTGAAAATTTGTATGCAAAGATGGTTCTGCAGGCTGGTCTGTTTTCTCTATTTCAAGTTCTAAATACCGATGAAAATATTGCGTTTCTTAAAAGAAGCTTTTGAGAAAAGCACTGTTGGCTTGGCGAATCCAGACATGGCTTTGAAAACTCAAATCGTCATCTACAGTACAACACAGCACTGCGTGCATATTGCTGAAGGTATAGCAGCACGACTGACGCAGGCACATGTCATTTCTCTGAATGGCCGCAGTTACCTTTAGTGTTTGCTAAAGCAAGGTACCTTTTCTTCCATCCGAAGGCAACAATATGTTTTCTGAAGGGAGATTCAAAATTTCCTCAAAAGCTATGTCGGCACGTGCCGACTTTCTTTTCAAATATCCCAGATATATGTGCTTTCCCTTGTGTCAGTGATACACGAGCCTGTCACAGGCGGAAAAAAAAGGGAACAGGAAGGACTGCAATGCTTTTGATGAGCCGCGGGCTGTAAGCTTGCTGTGAGCCTAAATGTAAACATACAGTGTGTGCCCTGTTCTAAAAAGAATGTAGTATTCGAGTGGAGCTTTTACATAGACAGGAAGCAGGACAACGGAAAGTTATGGGAGCAGGGTAAAGAAGGGGGGAAAAATGTTTAATATTAAAGCATAACAATAATAATACCGAAAAGACAAAAATGAGGCGACCTAGGGTCGAACAGGGAACAGGGACACGTTGCGAGATGACTTTCGATGTTTTTTTTTTTGTTTTTGTTTTTTTTCAGGTGAGTGCATCACGATCCAGTGCAAGGACTGCAAGGACGCAATACCGGAACGAGGCGCGCGCACACACACACACACGCTAACGATCCGTCCTTGTAGTTCTCTTTACAAACTTCTACTGTTGACTGTAACATAAAAAGAAAAGGAAACCTACATAGAGGCAATGAAAAAGCCGCAGTTTGTGCACATTCGTAGGAATGTAAGAAGGGAACGCAATCGGTTGCATGCGAAATATAAAGTGAAGGCCTATAAAGTGCACGCAAGGAGTTCCAGTATGCACGCACTGCAAGGCGTAGTTTTGTAATTGCCAACTCTGTGGAGAACTACCCAAACGCATACCGCATATCAAGTAGAGCACGTTCAGATATCAATTAATGTAATTCAACCTCGAGACCTTGCGAAATAGGCACTGTGCATGCGCGACAAAATATAATGTCCAACCGAGCAGCCGCCGCCACACACTATTTTTTACAACAAACTCTTTTTAGATGTGAAGCATCTTATGGCGAAGCTTAATCCGGTGGTGGTGGTGGTGGTGGTGTGCCGCGTGCCCACCCTTACTGCGCATGCGCAAACCCTTTAAAAAAATAAAAATAAAAAACCTCCTCTCCCCCTCTCTCTCCTCTAGGCATCCCTCCCCGCGGCAACCACACCCTCACTGCGCATGCGCGTCCCCCCTCTCTCTCCTCTCCTACGCTCCCCCCCCTCTCTCCTCTAGGCATCCCTGCCCGCGGCGTCCACACTCCCCACTGCGCATGCGCGTCCCCCTCTCTCTCCTCTCCTACGCTCCCCCCTCTCTCGGCCTCGCGACGCCGACGCAGGCAGCGTCTGCTAGCGAGTTTCTTGGTTGAAAAAACCGACTGCTCGCGCTGCACAACCGTTCACTGGCCACCCCGTATATATGGCAATGGATCTTGACCTCCAAGGTGGTGCCGGTGGGAGATTTCTCCTGTGCGTTGTTGAACAATAAAAATTCGCAGCGTGCGCGTTAACTAAAAGCGGAGTGCGGGTCTCTGTGTCCAGTCGGAGTCTTCTGTCTCTCATTGCCCATTAGCAGCGATTGGCATGTTCCAGTAGGAAACACTGCTCCATCACTGCCTGCTTTGCGCCTCCCCAGTTTTCTCTCCTGCGCAACGCTGCGATGAGCGCCAGCGTCAACGCCGCCGCCAGTGTAAGCGTTAGCGCCCGCTGCTTCACATCTACACATGGTTCCCTTTAGCGGGGAGATGGTGTAATTTTCTTTTTAAACATTGGAGGTGTTTAAGCCGACCGTAATTTGTCCGAAACGAACAAAAATCCTCGGACGGGTAGGCACCACAGGAAGTAGACAAGGGCCTCTACCGAGTACAGCAAGTGTGAAGGAGAAAGAGTGCGATAGAAATAAAGAGAAAGAGACAAATGGAGAAAAAAGCGGGCAAAGTAAATACATAAAAAGACGGAAAGACAAAGTCAGCATAGGAAAGAGATATCAAGAGATATTAGAAGCAGACAGAAAAAATAAGATTAAAAAAAACAGAGAGCAAGAAAGAAAAATCAACAGAGAAATAGGTAGAAATAAAGGAATAGAGAGGAATAAAGAGAAAGAAACAGGAAACAATACAAAGAGAAAGAGGAAAAAAGTGAAGAGAAAGAAAGAAAGAGAGAGCGAGAAAGGAAATGATGAAAGAGAAAGAAACACATAGAAGGAAAGAAATAGGAAGCAGTAGATACAAAAAAGATATACAAGAAGCAGAGACAAAAAGAAAGCGAAGAGAAAAGAAAGAGAAAAAAGGAAGCCCTCCAGCTCCGTTCTTCAGTCAGGCTTGGCACCGCTAGAACAAAGCTGCCATTTTTTTCATTCAACACTCGACTGTGCATGTTCTTGCTTTCATTCTTCCCTTTGTCTCTGAACACTACCGAGCATAGCGTGACGTTTCGCAATATTTTTTTAAAGACCTTGCGTTCATACCGCACTTTCGCTGGTGTGTGAAAGGCACCTAAAACGAGAGCATTAATCTGGGGACCCGAGGTTTTGTTTGGAAAGTATCCGATTAGCGTGAGTGTTTGGGCGAGTTGGTTGAAATTTTCTTGACGGTGGAAAGTATCTTTGCAGGAAAGCGGAGTGGCAGCTTTTTCAAGGTGACCTTTCATTAAGCTGTTAAATTTAGAGAAGTCCTGCAGCTGGGTTTTCGTAGCTTAATGCAACTGGGGTGCATTGCGACATGAATACTTATGCTAAAGCTTTCCCAGGCACACATATATAGAGCAAACACGAAAGACGCTGTTGCATCGGTAACCGCAAGCACTGTAGACCTTCAGTGTTCTCGCATGCTGACGCATCATATTTCGACGCCAATAGAGCAATAAGATGGAAATGTGTCCCAGCTCCCAAGCCTAATGAAAACTGTCGAGCCAAAAAGAAGAACGTTAAACATGCGGAATCGTGGCGGTCTCTCTGATTTTTCCAGCTTCTTTTTTCTGGCTCAAAGCATGAGTGACGTATTGATTTGCAGAAAGTAGTGCGGTCATCGTTTCGTCGTTTCGTTTCACGTGCACAATACGTGCTTTTCTATCAGCGATATGAGCCAGGAAGAGGAGCTTTGCATGAAACTGTTTCTAATTCATGTTGGCTATAAGTATGCAGACCCTGAAGAAACACACTCGGTGAGCTTTCAACACATGCACCGTATGGTGATGGGCGATAGGATATCTCGCTTTCCATGTGCGCAAGAAATGTTTGTACTGGAACTATTCACGCTGAACGACAAAGTGAAAGTGCGTACTGCACGTGGTTGCTAGTGCAGAGATGACATCTATTCTGCGAGCGTGGTTGCGCCATGAACACGCGGACAAATACCACACGCAAAACAATGAATGCGATAGCGCTCTATGCAAAGTGTGCGGTGTGTGCACAACGTGTGTATATATATATATATATATATATAAATACACATCGTGCACGGTATATGTAGAGAGACAAGACACACCGTCTTTATGCTGGGCCGGCTGTTCTACTCTTTCTCGCCTTTCTCTTCTCGTGCTGGTTGAGCACGAGGCCCAAGCTCCGCTGCCGCTCATTGTCATCCCACTCGGCTATGACTGCGGATGAGCGAAGCCGCCTACAATGTCTCTGGTGGCCGATGCTGGACTTGTAGCTGTGGTTGGTCGATGCAACACTGGGGCTTGCTTTAGCGCTTTGCCGATGGCGCCTCTGGTGGGCGGCACTGACTGCATCGCGGTGGTCGGTCCCGGCTTACGCTGCGATTCGGTTAGATGATCTGCCAAAAGTGGATCTGGAGGACGGGACTGGCTGCGTCCCTGTGGCCGATTTCGGCCACGCAGTGACTTGGGTTGATTAGGTGCCGAACATAATTTTTTGCGGACGGCATATGCCGCGGAGGTCGGTGTTGTGTTCGCTGCGACTTGTCCTGCCGAGCATTCTGGTGGCAGTCTGAGAGATGGCGGGACCATCGTACGAGGAGTCGTCGATGTGGAGATATGGCTTCTGAAGCCATCAGTGAAGCCACCAGCACACACGGGCTGTACTGACAGCCCTCTTGTGTGCCGTTTGGTTCCCATTCAGCGCAAGGTGACCATCTGCTCTAACGGGCTCGTTCGGCTTCTGGACAGCACGCGTGTGAAGCATTAGAGGAGCCGGACGTTCCACGTGTCCAAATGATGATAAGCCTGGGGTCTGCTGCGTCGGCTTCGGTTTCTCAGTGGTGGTCTTGGTCCCTGTCAAGGAATGTCGTGAGTTGGGTCCAGACGCAGAGTCTGAGGACTGGACCGCGAAGCGCACCTTGAGAATTTTGTCGGTGTCTGTGTCCGTGTCTGTCGCAGGGCGTTCCTCGAAGCTTGCTATGAAGGAGCTGCCGGAACACTATATCATCGGGGCGGGGCTCATCTGAAGCTTGAATTCTGAGAGTGGGCGTTGGTGTAGGGGGCAGCTACACCATCGTGACAGCGCCCATGGCCTTCGTTACCTAGGGAGGGCAGGATGCTAAGGGCCCGAGCTGTACCGTCCAGGTTCTGTGTCTCACAGCTACCATGAGCGGTGCACAATGGGTTCCGTAGGGAAGGAGCTGCAGGCGTGTGAAAGTGGCCGAAAAATAGTAGTCAATTGGGCAAACCATTCAGGCCAGGATTATTGTTGGACGCCTTCGTAGCCGTGCCATGCCTTGGCTGCATCGCGACGGTCAATGGCCACCAGCAATTTCCTGTGGTCAGGAAATGTATGGCGGGTGCCGAGAGAATTAATGGTGTAAATCCACAGGAAAACGTCGTCCAGGATGCCGTAGAACTGTCGTATTTCGCAGGCAGCCGGCGATGATAACATGGCAGGCAATATTCCAGAGTGCGACGACACAAAGAAGCCCAGTTGGACTCACAGCTGCATGAGGGAACGCCGGAGCTCGTGGCGGTTCTCGGGTGAGCTGTCTACAAGTTTTTGTGAGGCGGCCGCAGCCAACACGGCATTGATTGCGCACACTGTTGGCAAGGCGGCAGGAGAGATCCTGAAGCTCGACGCTATCAAGCCGTTAGTCGTGACGCGGAGTTGCGCGATGGTATGCAGCAGCTCGGCGGCGCTGTCGGGTGATCCACATGAAGAGCGATGGCCGGCATCTGCGGAGGATACAGCGACTCCGGTACTGATGGCAATAGAATGCATGACCAAGGACGCGTGGACATCGTCCCTTGGGAACCCAGATTTGGTCAGAGTCCTGGTCACGGGATCCATGCCATTGGAAACGTCAGCAGCGCTCCTATAGGCAAGCGGAACCCGTGTTTTGTGTAGTGAAGTGGAACCACGGCGTCGATGAAGCCAGGTTGCGCCGGCGAGGAGGCGTGGATGGCGTCCACGGACGGTGCTTGAAGCACGAGAGGTTGACAGGTGCCAATGAGGCATGTACGCCGTCCCTAGGGGAGAGGAGCCCCTGCGTATGGTGGTCGCGAAGTATAGCGTCGCCGGACAAGTTACCCGGAACCACAACCACATGCCATCCGCTGGTGGTGGGATCGATATTGCCGCGGCGGGCGCCTTGCGGGTTTTATCAGCGAGGAAGTGGCACGGCGTTCCTCAGCAAGATGCGCCCTCAAACTAACAGCTTAGGTTCGCCAAAGCCTTTCGGCGACTGCGCCAGTGTAATGCAGGGAGACACAGAGACAGCACCCGTTCAAAGGCTGGCTGTTCTATTCTCTCTCGTATTTCTCTTCTTCGTGCTGGTTGAGCACGAGGCCCAAGCTCCGCTGCCGCTCATCTTCATCACAATATATATATATATATATATATATATATATATATATATATATATATATATATATATATATATATATATATATGCGTGTGTGTGTTTGCATGTGTGTGTGTGTGTCAATAACCACAACAGGAGTCTGTGGGTACATGCGCACTTTCTTGCTAGGATCTGTATGTACAGACGGCTCTGAGCAAGTTTCAGCTCAGGAAATGCTGATAAGATATTTTATTTTGATATTCAAGTCATCTTTCACATGGCGCACCTACCGACATAGGCACTTGCTAGACGTCAGGCTGCAGTACTGATTCTGGTGACTTCACGTAGCAGTCTGGCTAGTTGTGATGACGTCAGGTACCAAAACTTCCAAAATGGCCGCTCGTGCGTCACCAAAACATGCAAAATGGCCGCTTCTGCGTCAACAACGGACCCACGGTGCGGAACTGCTGTGGAAACGTCACGAAATCTTGCGCGAGCGAAGCGTCGAGAAGCTCATGCCCTGTTGTGACGTCAGGGTATAGTAGGAACTGAAAGTAGTTTTCAAAAACATCAATAATCACTGCTTTAGGATCTACTCGCGGCTAACAGTACGTTTTCTAGGCTGTTAAAGGCTTGTTAAAGGCTGTTAAAAGAACAACTGAGAACTTTAGTGTCAGTACCCCTTTAATTCACTCAGCATAACATCGCCTTGTGTAGCACAGTAGAGCAAGGGGGTGGAAACGGAAATCAGAGTGCAAAGGGTGGAAACGAGGAGGGCAGAGAGTAAAGGACAGAATATAAAGAAAGAGAAAAAGGCAGGGAACAAAAGAGAAACACCGAGAAAGAAAGAAAGAAAGAAAGAAAGAAAGAAAGAAAGAGAAAAGAAAGAAAGAAAGAAAGAAAGAAAGAAAGAAAGAAAGGAAGAAAGTAAGAAAGAAAGAAAGAAAGAAAGAAAGAAAGAAAGAAAGAAAGAAAGAAAGAAAGAAAGAAAGAAAGAAAGAAAGAAAGAAAGAAAGAAAGAAAGAAAGAAATGAATCAACAAAAAAGTAAAGAGAAAAATGAAAGGCCGATCAGCTACGCACTTTCATCAGGCTTGGTACCACTGATGCGAAGCTGCCCTAATTTTTTTTGCTCAGATGTTCTGGTCAAACTTCCTTCCACTGCGTCTTGTACAGCTTCATGAACGATTAAACTTGGGCCTCCTCAACTGTTTTTTCTTAGATAACTGAATGCCTTAGAACGATTTCCAGCGTGCTGTCGTTTACAAGTACGCAACGCAATAAAAAAAATAGGGGACCCTTAAGCTTCGCCTTTAAGATTTGAACGCGATAGCGATATCGTGTCCCTAGTGCGTACTTCAACTACTTAGTGCATACTATGTAATGGGTAGCATGCCTTAAACCATGAGCAGTATGCGCGTGAAATGTTTTCGAACTTGATATGCACCCACTACGTGGTCTTAAGGGAATACGCGCATTAACGTGTGTGCATTCTGTAATGGGTGGCCGGCTTTAAACTACGATGTCGTCATGGTATTCACATGTTCTGACGCCCGATGGCAATGTACGCTTGCACCACGCAGTATTACTGCGATAGTACATGTTGTGTTGTGACGCCTGTATACAGGACGCATGTGTTTGTAAAGCGTGAAAGTTATTTTCACTGCATTTCCAAGGAGAGGAAGTTATTTTCATCGTATTTCCAAGCAGAGGCGTGGCTGCGTGGTAGAGCATCTGCTTGCCACGCAGACGGCCTGGGTTCGATCCTCCCTCGGACCCGGAAATTTTTATTATTTATTTTATTTGCTTCTTTCTCGATTTTTCGGTCACGGACAAGATGATGATTTTTCGCTCATTACCAACGACGCCGACGCCAACACCGACGCCGGAATTTCTGTGAAACGAGCTCTTTAACGCTATCGCGTTAAAATGAAGCCCATAGGTAGCCATATTCATTGTTCTAGAACCACTTTAACACTACGAGTGTTTCTGACGAGCAAGTCTTATTTCTGTATTCAAGCGGATTGGTGGGCTCTTGCGGAATTGTGATGGAATAACAAACGACATCTCCGTGGCCGGACTTCAATGGAATAGATCCAATAACGTTTCGAGTTGACGTTCCCCTTATGCGGACAGGATGCAGAGAGTGTGAGCACCTCCGCGGATGCCGATTTCCTCGTATCATGATTCAAGGCATCCATGTAAACACGAAGAATGAAAAACACAACTCGCGCCTGTATTTGTGGCGCTCTATTCAGCAGCGCACACTTTAGGGGGCCCAAAAGATTCGAATTGTTTATATCAGTTTTTTTTTTCTGCAACCACTGAAGGGACCCGCATTTCAGCTTGCTATGGAAGTACCCAGGCTCCCTGTACCACGTGCGTATGCGTAGTTTCTTTGCTTGCATTACCCCTACACTAGTAGAGAACATCTTAGAAGAGACGTGCTATTTCCATCACGCAGCTCTTCTGTACTGGAGAACCAATTTCACTCTACAAGTTTTCCGGGCACTTCCCTGCAGCTGGAGCGTGATTGAGTTATGATAGCTCAGAAAACATTTCCCACAGCTGTTTTTTTTTTCTGGATTCTGAACTGCTTGTTACGTTTAGATTACGAAACTTCACAATGATGTCGCTTTTGGTACTAAGCCATAGCACAGAGTGAACTTTCTATCCGAAGGAGTGTTGCGCAATATAGGTCAGAATTCTCAATATAGAAACGTCTGCAGAATTACAAGGCAACACTCAGAGCTTGATTCAATCATTTTCGAAATTTAATCGAAATTTAATCGAAATTTACCATGCTCCATTTCGAAACAAAGACACCAGTAAATCGTGATTAGGCTACTGGTCATCTGATGCATTACGTTCTTAATTTTCAGGTCTTCGGCCTGTTAATATATTCCTGCAAATTTTCTCTGTCTGAATGATACAACCAGCACATTTTCTAGTGTTCTGAAAACATCGTAGTCACGGAAATACTGAACTTTTGGGAAAGTTTTTTCGTAACCACAAGAGTCTATTTCCAGACATGTGAATAAGCTAGCATCATTACCATTAAGTTTTGAATGATGTAAGTGCGAGCGGTGCCGGGCAATATTGTTTGCAGCAAATTATATACTTCTATTATTATAAAAGAACATACGCCTGAGCAATGTTTTGTCCTTTAGAAAAGAGGACTGCACCGTGTTATTCTGCATGCACATAATTTGATGTATGGTTTCTGTTCTGCTTTTTCATTCACATAAATTAGACCTCGTGAGTGTGTAGACATACCTACAACGTAATTAAAAAATACACGTATATGCTGGTTTTGCTCGAAGGATCTTGGAAAGATTGAAAGGTCAGCTTTTCACAACCGCTAGATTATATCCCCACATCGGAGTTGCATTTCATGTCTTAGGATGAACAAGTGTTGCTAAGGGAAATGGACGGAAGGACGTAGCACGTGTATGTACCCAGTTTCGCTTGTAATTTCCCTCTTGTATTCATTGGCAGTATTGAGAAGATTAATAAACGGAGAAGTATGTGCACAATATTCGGCCGGACGATTTTTTTGGTGTGGGTTTGATTCTTACTTCGAACCGCAAAATTTTTAATATTCATTTATTAGCATTTTTGTTTATTTTTCGGTCACGGAACAGATGATGATTTTTCGCTCACAACCAACGACGCCAACGCCGATTCCGACGCCGGAATATCTACGAAACGATCACTTTAACGCTATCACTTTCAAAGGCCATTGCTATCTGTCGCAGAGGCTACGAAGTACAGAAAGTAAGCGCCCCATATACCTAGCGGGCTACCGAAGGCTGAATGGATTGTTTCATGCATCAGCGTGACGTGTAAAGGCTGGGGACAAGACAAGGGCACCTGGACCTCTTAACGCAACAGTGCTAGAGCAAACGCTCGAGGAAAACAGGTCCCTCTGTAAAATTCAGCGGATGTGATCGTCCTTTTGAAACAGTTACTTAAGCAGAAACTTCCTGCAATCCGGTTTTTTAGCCAAGCCCGTTCCTTATTTCGGATTCAGGGCAGTGGAATTCTGTGGGTATTTTCTAAGGAATTGACATTTCTTCATAATATCATGAGCCTTCGTGAAACCGGGTTTCGTAAAATCGGTTTCTAACGCTAGTTAGCTGCACCGTTGGTGCTGTTCAAAAGCCCCGTCAGTGCCACATGTCCCGACGTAATTTAAGGAAGTATCTCAAAAAGTATAGATATTCTCATTTGTGACAAAATTACCTTTGAAAGAGCATATGCAGATTATTAAGCGAACGTGCAGTTTCTTGCTGAAAAATTACCAGAAGAATTACAGAACGTCATACTATTCTAAAATAAGAAGGAGTGCTCTCAGGTCATGGTATTTCAGTAAGCTTGTACAGCGCCTCTTGGGCAGTGTTTTTCCCCTCTATTTGTCTTCTAGTATCATTACTGGAAGAAGTCAAACAATAAACATTTCAGCCCTTCTTTGCAGCTGCTCGCAACAGTGTCGCAGTGATTTCGCTGTTAAGACGAAATATATACAAACCTAGAAAAATCTCCGCAGAAGACTAGTCAAAATCGATGTGCGTTTGCAGTACCTACTGACCAGAAGATCTACGAAACGCCGATCTCAGACATGCGTCATTTTTTTTCCTTTTGTCGTAGGCCTCCTAGTTGTACATCAAGACATTGGAATTTTTTGCCTTACATTATCTTGTTTTTCTTAGTGATGCGTCTTTCTATCTCGCTTCCTATGTCGACAGTCCGCTCAGGCTAATGGCCGCATGGTGTTGTCACAGAAGAATCGTTTTCTGAAACAGCACTCAAAGGCAGCTCTCTTGCTGCATCCACCCCATTCTTTCTAGCTGTCAAACACGCTCAGTGACCCGAATCAGCGCACAGAAATGGAAATGGTAAGAAGGTGCAGAGTGAACCCAGGAAGCACTGAATACGGCCGCTCAAGGCACATTTTCGCACCGTCTCTTCGCGTTGAGAGCGCTGATTACTGCCGAGATAGTCATATAACGCGCGCGCCAGCGAAAACTGCCCTCGTAAAATCAAAGGTCGCAGTTGCTGCTCGAGGGAGCCCCCCCCCCCCCCCGCGTCTTTTCATGCTCACTAAAGACGGGCCGGGGCGTTTCCTGTCTGCTTGAGTATTCGACGACTGGTCTAACAGGCGGAGAAATCTTATCGCAAACGCCTCGAAATGACGTAGGTGGGCCGGCTCGTTTGATCTCAGCTTCAGCCTCATTCGTCGCCCCGCTCGCGCGCTATTACCCGCGGATAGAACGTACGATGCGCTGGGGGGATCTTATCAATTTAAACTTTACACGGGACATGACGGCGACGGCGACAGCAAAAAGCCCGTCGAGACTGTACGTATAATTGATATCGCAATAAAAATTACACCGCAGTCCCCTTCCCCCCCGCATGCTTCCCATAACATCGATTCCAGGCTGGAGATTTGGAATCGAAGAAAATGGAGCTGGGTGGAAGGGGCACCCCACAGGGATCAGTCATCTCACCGCTCCTCTTCAACATTGCAATGGTCGACCTCTCGAGAGACCTAGCCAAGATCCAGGGTATCGGCCACACGATCTACGCGGACGACATCACTGTCTGGTGAGCGGGAGGCAGTGACGGACAAGTCGAAGCCGCTCTCCAGGAAGCTGTCGATACTACAGAGCGTTTTTTAACTGACACGGGACTCCGGTGCACCCCCAAGAAATCAGAGCTCCTCCTTTACAGCCGGACTAGGAAGGGACCCAAGCCGCTGAACTGGAAACCCCCCACAAAAATTGACATTAATCTCTACACCAAGTGTGGAGATCCGATCCCCAAAGTCCCATCCATTCGAATCTTGGGAATGACACTCGAAGCGACGGGCACAAATTGCTTAACTATTCACAAATTGGCAAAGAAGACGGATAGCGTCATTGGTCTAATCAAGCGGGTCGCTAACAGAAGGCGAGGCGTGACCGAAGAGAACCTGATAAGGCTTGTACACGCTTTCTTGTTATGCCATTTCACGTATGTAGCGGCTATGCACGTCTGGAAGAGGGCCGAGCGAGACAAACTAAATGCCATGATAAGGAGGGGGGATCAAGAGCGCGCTCGGACTACCCAATTACACACGCACTGACCGGCTCCTGCAGTTGGGTATTCACAATACTCTGGAAGAGATTGCAGAAGCGCAAGAAAGGGCACAGATTGTCAGACTCTCGGGCACCAGAGCGGGCAGACGGCTCCTCATAGAGATGGGCGTCCCGCCCGCCAAGGTTGAAGACGCCTACCAGGGCCTTCCGAAAGGGCTGAAAGACAACATCATCATATCCCCCGCCCCACGCAATATGCATCATCAGCGCAACGTGTAAAGAAAGAAGGCCAGGGCGGTGGCGCTTCTACGTCGGGCGACAGAACTTCCTGGCGGCAGCTGCTTGGTAGACGCTGCCCAGTATGCCAACAGCAATGGTTTTGCAGCAGTGTCGATCAACCACAGAGGTTCGACCGTTAACGCCGCTTCGGTACGATGCTCGTCGTCGTGTGCGGCCGAGCAAGTGGCCATTGCCTTGGCCCTTCTGGATGACAAACATGAACATATATTCAGCGACTCCAGGGCAGCCATCCGCGCCTTCAGCGTTGGCGCCGTGTGTAAGGAAGCCTGTCGCATACTGGAGGGCAAAAGCATCACCACCCACACTCTCACGTGGTTCCCCGCTCCCATGGGATCCATCAGGGGAGGCCCCACAAACCTGAACGAGCTGGCCCACTCCAAGGCGCGAGGTCTCGCTTTCCGCGACCATTGAGAACTCCCCCCGCCGGCCCGCAGTTGTGGAGAACAGAGATCATCCGACCACTTATAACGAAGTTACACAGCACTTCTATTTCGGCAGGAGAGACCTTCCCCTTCCTAACAAGAAATTAAATCGAGCGCAGGCCCTGACTCTCAGGTTACTGCAGACGGGTTCGTATCCCAGCCCGGCTTTATTACATAAAATTTCTCCCAACATTTATTCCAATAGCTCCTGCAGGCACTGCAACGAATTCGCTAGCCTAGAACACATGCTCTGGCCTTGCCCCTCGTTACGGGGCACGGACCAATCCACTGATGACAAGTGGCTATCCGCTATCAAGAGCCCCGTTGTCGGGGTCTCAACTGTGGGCTGTCCAGAAGGCCCACGATGTGGCGGTCGGGCTTGGCCTGACTGTCCCAACGTGGGAGCGGCCCGCTGCGCGTTGGGTCGTGCACCTCAGGACCTACAATAAAGTTTTGCATCCATCCATCCATCTTGGTACGTGGGATCTTCCGAATGTTTTTTTCTTGTGAGTGGAGTAGTTGCAAGCATATCTAGGGGCCTATCAGGCGTATCAACGACTCTGGCGTGTAATGGGTAACTTATGCTCTGACGAAACGTCAACACTTCAGGTAGAGCACCTACACCGCTTTTATCAAAATGAAGCGTGCTGCAGTGCAATGATGTGAATGTCATACGTTCGCGTATTGCTCTTCTGTCTAACAACACTCGAATGTGGCTTGCTGACTCACAGGGTACATATCTAATGCATATGAAGTGTTATATAAGTGTAGCCGACACTGGTCGCACACTTGACGTTAAACTCACATGACTGTATGATAGTACGTATGCAATGTTTATTACCTTGCCATAAAATTAGTCAGCTAGCACTGCAACCACAATTGATATTGCATTGATATGACGCTTGCTTAGGATCTTGGTTTTCTAGCAGTGCTACTACTTGAAGGAATCTTTTTCCAAAGCACTTTCAAGACCTGGAGTGGCTCTGTGGTAGCAGACAACTACCAACCCGAATGCCTCGGGTCTATTCATATTCTTTGCACTCGTGGGGTGAACGCTGCCTATGCCGCACTTTCTAAACACTGTAGAGTTTTTTACAGCGAAAGCTGTATATGGCTAGGAGAAACGAAAAACCGCTCGGCATCTGTGTCACGAGCGGACTCCATTGGCTGTGCTATCACTTACGTCGTTCTGAGCGTCGTACCCAAGCTCGCGCGCCATTGACTGTGCCGTGAGTGACGTCGTCCATCCCGTCGCAGCCGTGGCGCCGACCACGCGCGCATCAGTTTCGACTGAGAGCTTCCACATGGGTAAGCCACGGATCCTACGAACTCCCGAACAGCGGACAACTTTAGAAGAGCGCCGACAGTGGAAACGTTAGAGAGCTCACATTCGCCGGGCCGATGCTGCAGTCCGGGCACAAGAACAGGCCCGCGAGGCCGAGTGCCAGCAGAAACTGCGTACCGACGATCCGGCAGCCTTCCAAGTCGCGCTAAATCGCGAACGGGAATGCAAGCGCTGGTGGCGGGCGAATCCTGCAAACCACGCCGCCGAGTTAGCTCGCGATGTCAAACGCTTGCAACAACGTCGCGCCGAAGAAGCGGCGTTGCAGGCAGAACAGCGTCGACGTGATGATTGTGGGAACGCGCTCGCCGGGGCGAACGCCCGCTTTCGGTAAGAGTTTCTCCAGCGGCACTTTGGCTTTGGCTTCGGCAGCGACTTCTGTGACCGCCTGTGGTTCGACCACAACCTGGCAACAATCCACGGGACCCGGTCTCTACAACAACGGAGCAATGCCATGGAGGTACTGACGCGGTGGTTCCCGGCTGCTCCCGACGTCGTTCAGTTTCGGGTCTGTGGGACATGCAAGGAATCGCTGATCAAATGCGGTCTGCCAAATATAAGCACCGTAAACTGCTACGTTTATCCACCGATTCCTTCGCTTTTGCCCAGGCTCAACGTCGTCGAGGGACGACTAGTGGCACCGCGTCTGCCGTTCATGTGCATTCGGCGATTGACACATGGCAACGGACAATATGCGATTAAGGGCTAGTCAGTGCAGAGTCGGGTTGAAGCCACTGCTAAACACCGGGGCCGCACATTTCAGCTTCGCTGCTTAACCATTTGTACGGAGTGCTTGGGCGGTGATTTTTTTTTTTTGAAGCGCAGTTCTCAGCCGCCCGTTCCTGCGTTAAGCGGTGCCGCTATCGCCGTCGGTGGCGTAACCGAGAGACACGAAGAAATGAAATGAGAAAAAAATGCCCAGGATCAAATAGGGTTTAATTCCTGGTCCTCTGCGTGGCAATATAGTATTCTACCACAGAACTACGCCGATGGTTGAAACTGGTTTTCAAAAAGACCATATAAAGGTGTCATTTCGGGCAAGGAATCGCGTTAACCTATGCAATAAGCGTGGCAGAAGGGCAAAACACCAACCACTCATCACACGGTGCAAATTGCGCAAAGAGTGCGGGGTTTCACGCTCCCCACCCACTGCGAAGTGCTCAACCATAATTGTTCATCGTCATCAGCCACATGCGGCATCAACGAAGTGCACATCAAACGTTACATGTGTGTAGCGGGTACCTCACATATCCGGAGAAGGACGAATAATGGCGTTGTATCTGCCATCATACTTCACACAAATTATGGTTTCTGGCCTAGTCCATAGATTGCCGAAAGGCAAAACTTCAAACAATGTTGGCCCTTGCCCCAATACGAAGCTGCGCTCAGAATTCACATGAGACAGTATCGTAATCTTGGGTGCATTTTAAGTGCGGAGCACTTTAGGGGGCCGGGCTGTCGTATACTGTCGTGTGCTGTCGTCCTCGCTTGGCGTAACGCGTTGTGTGTAGCGTATTGAGTGTGCGATCGCGCCAAGGAGTGGTCTTCTTCCTTTTGTTCTTCGAGTGCCTTGATGATGATAAACGAGCGCGTGCTGGCGCCAAGAAGTCATCTTCGTCATCTTCTGCGAGCGCCTTGATAATCACTTATCATAATCAACAACAAAAAAACAATAGTGCGCATGGCGTAACGCAGGCAAACCCACGTATAACGATAGAAAAAAAAGAGGAAGCAAGCGCGAAATAGAAAGAGAGAGAAAGGGAAAAAATAGAAGGAAAAATAGAAAGAGCAAGAAAGAGAATGGAATGGATAAAGAGAGGAAGAAATGAACAGAAATAGATAAAAAAAGACAGAAAGAAGCAGAAAAGAAGAAAAAGAAAAAAAACAGAGGAGGAAAGAAAAACAATACCGAAGGGAAACAAAGATGGCTACC
>JALIZH010020666.1:0-20204 GCA_030522465.1 Rhipicephalus appendiculatus | reverse complement strand
AGCAATGAAGTTCGAACAGTCTGTACACCGGGAAGACGTCTTTTTAAGAGATTGATTTTGTCACACAGGCGCACATCTCTGTCCCAGGACTTATGTGGAAAAACATGAACATTCAAGCTAACTTTGTGACAAATCCTGATATCAGTACTCAGTTAAACAGAATATTTTAGATAGGAACGACGAACTGTTACTTTTTACTAAGCCTAGCATTTGCATTAGCAATGCAGAACCACTTAAATTTCAAAGGGACTCAAGCTGGCGCGGCTCTGTCATAGAGGCGAAGAGAAAGCACGATGCAGTTCCGTGGGTGGCATTAAACTGTTAAAGACGATAGTCTTTCTTGGGATACTTAAACGCATGAATTTTGGTCTGTATGTCTGTCCGGTCTGTTTGTCTGTCGGTAACCCGATTCAGCTTCTCGGCCAAAGTTTAACTTCTTTCTGAACGCCCAGCCATCTTGAACTGGTGTTCGCGTTCATATTTGTGAACATATTCGATCAAAAAGCAAATACTACGCATTCCTGAGGCACAACATTAATATGTAAGTGTCAAGACATGTGTTCTTTATTAGAAAATACATAGGTACGCAATTCTAAAGACCCTAGTGTTTTTTAGGCTGTCTCAGGCAAGGCAAAACATAGTAGTACGGCCGGCACAAGACTATCGTCTTTCGACGACATTTGCAGCGAAGCACGCAGATACGCGGCCAATTTTTTAAATGCGAATGCATTTCGTAGTCGGGCTATGTCAGGCATCCGGCGTTGGCGTTGGCGTTGTCCGCGGAGGAGGAGCAGGAGGATAGGTTGAGGAGGTGTGCGCGCCGGCAGGTGTTAGATGTGAAGCATCTTATGGCGAAGCTTAATCCGGTGGTGGTGGTGTGCGGCGTGACCACCCTTACTGCGCATGCGCAAACCCTTTCAAAAAAAATAAAAATAAAAGCCTCCTCTCTCCCTCCTCTAGGCATCCCTCCCCCACGGCAACCACACCCTCACTGCGCATGCGCCTCCCCTCCTCTCTCCCCTGCTACGCTCCCCCCCCTCTCTCCTCTAGGCATCCCTGCCCGCGCCGTCCACACTCCCCACTGCGCATGCGCGTCCCACCTCTCTTCTCCTCTCCTACGCTCCCCCCCCTCTCTTCTCTAGGCATCTCTGCCCGCAGCGTTCACACTCCCACTGCGCATGCGCGCCCCCCCCCTCTCTCTCTCCTCTCCTACGCTCCCCCCCCTCTCCCTCTCTCGCCTCGCGACGCCGACACAGGCAGCGTCTGCTAGCGAGTTTCTTGGTTGAAAAAACCGACTGCTCGCGCTGCACAACCGTTCACTGGCCACCCCGTATATATGGCAATGAATCTTGACCTCCAAGGTGGTGCCGGTGGGAGGTTTCTCCTGTGCGTTGTTGAACAATAAAAATTCGCAGCGTGCGCGTTAACTAAAAGCGGACTGCGGCGCAGCTCGGCGGAGCTATATATGAAAAAAAAAATTAAAAAAAATAAATTAAAAAAAATTTAAAAAAACAAGAAAAAAGAAAAAAAAAGGCTCTGCGCAGTGCTCCCGACCGGGCTGCAGAAATTAGGCGCCTTTTCCTTCTTCGAACCACAACCACCATATATAATTGGAGTGAAGCACGCGCGAAATGCATTCGCATTTCCTCACGATTCCCTTCGGGGAGGTGGGGGGCATTTTTTATAGCGAAACCTTTACTGGCCTAGCCGAGCGAGTTTCGCTCTGTATCTTCCTGTAGCCTTGAAGCGAGAGAGAATTGAATTTATTGGGTGCTGTGGTGTGGGGAAAAGGTTCCCACCTAGACGGCGGCCGGTAGCCCTTGGGTCCTGGCGGCGTTTTCGGCCAGCTGGACGGCCCAGAGTTGCTCTTCCGGATCCGAGCTAAGCAGTACGGCTGCCCACTGCTCATCATTAACTATTTCGCGGCCCTGTAGAGGAACCTGAGGGCAAGCCCACAGAATGCGTCTCAGATCCGCCCGTTCCCTGCATTTCGACTGGCATTTGCCATCGCATTGGTCTGGGTAATGACGGATGTATACGCCGCCGGATTCGTATAAGTGTTGGTTTGGAGAAGGCGCCAGACCATCGTCTGTGGCTGATTGAGTCTCAGGTGGGCAGGGGGGATACCGAGCCCTCACCAATCTATAACACCTGGTGATTTCATTGTAACTAACCATGCGCTCATCTCTCATCTCTGGCTGAGGCTGCTCGCTGGCTCGGTGTGTGAGTTCTCGAGCCACTGTGTGAGCCGCCTCGTTTTCAGAGAGAGATGCATGTGCAGGTGTCAACTATTTCTACGTGCCTATTGTTTTTGAGGTTGGTGAACATTTTAAACGCCTCCGGCGATATTCGCCCTCTTAGAAAATTTCGCACCGCTGTCTTTGAGTCACTAATTATGTGTTTGGCCGACGTTCAGGCTATTGCCAATGCCATCCCTGATTCCTCTGCAGTTTCCGCGCTGTGCGTTCGGAGTGATCCTCTGGCTTCTACCTTACCCTCTCCATTTACGACAGCTATAGCCATTCTTCGTGCATGTGGATATTTCACAGCGTCAACGCAGACCACGTCTTAGATGTTTGCGCAACTAGTTCTGAGGGCCTTTGCCCTCTCTGAACGCCTTCCCGCGTCTTTCTCCGGGTGCATATTTCTGGGAATTGGCGGAACATTTATTCCCTCGCGCATTTCTCGTGGTATATCGACCTTGATTCCCTGTTGCGTTGCATAGCCCATAGGCAGTCAAGTATCCTCCTGTACGTAGGAGTGTGTGCTAGCCTTTCATAGTGGGACGTTTTGTGGGCTGCGATTAAGTCATCGTGGGTGTTGTGTACACCTAATGCAAGTAGCCTTTCCGTGGGTGTATTGAATCGTATTCCAAGTGCTTGTTTGTACACTTTCCTCATCAAGGTTTCAATTTTTGTTTTTGTTTTTTCTTCCATGAAGTCTATTATATAGATAAGAAGCCACACATTTGGGAATATGCACATATCATTCGGCTATGGCGAAAGCCTGTACTAACCTAATTATATTTGTCTCCTTCATGCCGCTGTGTCGATCGGACGCATTGTTTGTTGCGTCCCTCTTTCTAATGCCTTTATCGTTTTATTATTTCGCCTGTTTGCTTGTAGACGCATACCTAGCACCCGAATACTCTCAACTGCCGGCATTTGTTGGCCCCAAGCGTTTCGTCGTATTTATGGCGAACCGTTGTTGTCTTTACGGCCGTTTCTATTGGGGCGGTAAATCCAGAGCTGAGACTTTTTCGGAGAGTACTGAAGGCCCCTATTACCCACATAGTCCTCTACTCTGCGTATTGCATCTCGGAGCGTAGCTTCCTTGTAGCCATTACTGCCCCCCGCGACCCACAGCGTATTATCGTCAGCGTAGAAGCTATGATAGAGCCGCCTTGCAAGCGAAGAACGGATACCCCGGGACAAGCCGGGTAAAATTTAGTTGTGCTGTTGTAGTTGTGGGCGAGCCTACAGCGAACGTTTTCGTCTGCTCGTCTGTCTACCTCTGCGAATGCCCTTGCTCAGCGTCCGAGGAGAAAACGCAAGGAGTGCGCGCTGTCATGGTCTCTAAGGATGGACAACGAAACAGGGACACTGAGGATTTCGACAAATTCTTTATACGAGAAAAAATTAAACTATATACACAAAAAGGTATTGAAAACCCGACAGTACACACACATTTGCACACGCTATCCCAAAAAACTCAAAACCAAATATTTACAGTTCCATCACTGGTTGATGGCCTTGACGTGGCGGCTCCGGCGCTGAGACGAAGTCTCGTCGTGTCCGCGAAGTACGACGCTTCACCGGAGCATGACCGTCCGCTGCATCGTCGGGGCCTCGTAGTGGTCGGTCACCGCCGCGTCAGGTACTCGCCGCAGCTGTACCGCTCGGCCTCTGGTGCGCAGCCCATGGAACACAGCCGCAGAACATCTGCGCGCCCTCAGGAGCAGAATCTCGCTGGGCCGATCTGGTCGCACTCCCGGTCGGGCCCCGCAGCTCCCAGTACGTTGCTGCGAAGGCTGGGGCACTCCTCCAGGAGCTCTGCTGGCGGACCTCGGGCGAACGCCTTGCCGCTACTCCCACACGTCCGCACCTCTTGCCGTTCCAAAGCCGTCTGCCCTCTCTCCTTCCCTCTGCCGGCCACGTCACCTCTCGTGCCCGTTTTCCTACTTCTTCGTCTTCAAGTTCTTTAAACAATTATGTCTTCCATGTCCTGTCTTCTTTTTCTTCCTTTATTCTAACTTCATTTTAGGTAAGCTCTTATTTTCGGCCATCTTCGTCTTTTTTCTCCGCACTTCCAAGTAAATAGATTCATGACAATACGCCCTCCTTTCAAGAGTTTTTCATCATGAAAAACTGCTCATGACGTCCCTGGGCGACTTCTCTTCCCTTCCGTCGTCCATCTACATATACACGTCTTCCTGATGCGCTTCACTTCCCAATCGCACTCACATCACCTCATTATCACTGTTCACATCATGTACGTCGAACACTTCATAGTTCACATAAAGGCACCAAGGTACTATGTCTACTGTCACAACTTCACCAAATGTTCACAATAGCAGTAATATCACGTATAAACACAGCCACTCAGTGTAACGAAGTCACTATACTGACTACTCAACATATTCGCTAGTTTGCTGTATCGAGAAGCTTCGCGTTACGGAACTGTACGAACTAAGTACTCAAATATACAAGGAGCTAGGATACTCTTCTCACCCTCAGCACGTTACCTCAACCTTTCTTTTCTCTTGTTCGTCTACTTGCAGCATCTTTCTACAAACTTTCTCACGTCTTTATGCAACCCAGGCCAGAACATTACCCTAGTCAATGTCATCACAGTTCGCCTCATTCCTTTATGCCCCTTGGCGTGGCACTTCTCCAATACAGCTGATCTATACCTTGCCGGCACCATCAATTGTGTACACTCTCTGCCTCTGTTTGAAAACTTTCTGTACACCACGCCATCATTTACTACGTACGTCACCCCTGCTCTCGTTCCTTCCTTCATCGGTCTATCTCCAATCCTACGTACTGCATACCTAAGCGTCTGATCATTCCACTGTTCTTTACCCATCTCAACAGTCGGTATGCCTAAGTCACTCAATATTGCATTCGTGTTAACCTCCTGTCCTTCCTCCTTTTTACCCACATTCTCCTTCGAATCCATTTAACCCTTTTTCGTTTCTTTCGCCTTTTCTAGGCAGCCGCTTATGCGTGGACTAGGCAATTTTCTTCGTGTCAATGGGTCATCAACTGATTTTACACCTTTCATATTGCCTAACACAACGTCAAACAAGGGATCTTCTATACACAGTGCGGTTACACGTCCTGTGTAATACGGGGTGTCTAACATTACGGTAGCCTCCGGGAAACACCTTTTAGACCCATCAACCAACACCACACGTGCTGTCTTTCCTGTCAACTGCCTGTCGTCTACCAGACCTCTTCTAACTAACACCGTATTAGCACCGGTGTCTCGAAGTACCGATACAGGTTTACCGTTCACTATCCCTTTGACAACAGGTAAGGTGACATTCTCCAGGCCACCTGTGGCTACAGCTGCACTCACTACATTCGTCATTTCTCTGTCCTTTGGGCCATCTTTGTCTGATGTTTCGTGTGCTACTACCGCCGCTACTTGATCTCGCGGTTTCTGCCTACATTCCTCCGTGTCATGGCTCCCCAGATTGCACACCTTGCAATAACGTCTTTCCTGTTGTACACCTCCGAAACGACAGTCACGGGCACGATGACCAACACGGTTGCACAAGAAACACCTAAGCGCTTTGGGTATAACACCCGCCATCGCTTGCTTTGCCCCAACTTCCACTCTATGATTCTCCTTTGGTTTACTTAAATTGTTGGAGCCTTGCGCTTCAAGAAATTGATCGGCACACTCGGCATAGTCATCCAGCCGTTTCAACGCTCGCTCTTTAAGGAAAACACTGAGGTCTGGACTACAACAACTCAAGAATTGCTCGATCACGATTCTATCTCGGACGCCTTCATAACTCTTCTCTGTGTCGGACATTTCCATCCATCTCTCAAAATAGTTTGTTAACCTACAGACAAATTGTTTACCTGTCTCTGCGTCTTCGGGCTTACATTTTCGAAATCTTTCCCGGAATCCTTCAGCTGTTAGCCTGAATCGCTGAAGCAGAGCTTTTTTGACCTTGTCGTAGTCCAAAGAATCGGACGCGGGCATCCTTCCGAATACACTTAGAGCTTCGCCTACTAGACATAAGCTCAGTGCCGTCGCCCACTCGCTTCTCTGCCACCCTTGACCCACAGCGATTCTCTCAAAACGGTACAGATAAGCGTCTAGATCATCCCTTTTGTCATCAAACGGGGCCATTAGTTTCCGTGGACAAACGCTCTTTGCTCTAGGAAGCTCCCGTTCCACAGACACGGATGACCTACTGTCATCGTCTCTTGCGTTAGACGCATCCGCTAACCGCAACTTTAAGAGCAGGATCTCCTTCTCAGCTTCACGTGCCTCGCGAGCTTCCTTTTCCGCGCGCTCGAACAACATAAGAGATTCCTCTCGACTGAGCCCCAACGCTGTCGCTACTCCCAACAATTTCTCGAAATCCATGTTCCTGTGTCGTTAGAGACCAAAGGGTTAGGATAATTAATCCTGGCAGGCTCGCCAATATTTTGTCATGGTCTCTAAGGATGGACAACGAAACAGGGACACTGAGGATTTCGACAAATTCTTTATACGAGAAAAAATTAAACTATATACACAAAAGGTATTGAAAACCCGACAGTACACACACATTTGCACACGCTATCCCAAAAAACTCAAAACCAAATATTTACAGTTCCATCACTGGTTGATGGCCTTGACGTGGCGGCTCCGGCGCTGAGACGAAGTCTCGTCGTGTCCGCGAAGTACGACGCTTCACCGGAGCATGACCGTCCGCTGCATCGTCGGGGCCTCGTAGTGGTCGGTCACCGCCGCGTCAGGTACTCGCCGCAGCTGTACCGCTCGGCCTCTGGTGCGCAGCCCATGGAACACAGCCGCAGAACATCTGCGCGCCCTCAGGAGCAGAATCTCGCTGGGCCGATCTGGTCGCACTCCCGGTCGTGCCCCGCAGCTCCCAGTACGTTGCTGCGAAGGCTGGGGCACTCCTCCAGGAGCTCTGCTGGCGGACCTCGGGCGAACGCCTTGCCGCTACTCCCACACGTCCGCACCTCTTGCCGTTCCAAAGCCGTCTGCCCTCTCTCCTTCCCTCTGCCGGCCACGTCACCTCTCGTGCCCGTTTTCCTACTTCTTCGTCTTCAAGTTCTTTAAACAATTATGTCTTCCATGTCCTGTCTTCTTTTTCTTCCTTTATTCTAACTTCATTTTAGGTAAGCTCTTATTTTCGGCCATCTTCGTCTTTTTTCTCCGCACTTCCAAGTAAATAGATTCATGACACGCGCCTCTGAGCAGAGGAGCCCGCGAGCGCTAGCGTCTGTTGATCGTTTTGGGGCCTGGCATTCCGTTTTAAAGCTTTCGCTTGCATAACCGGGTCTATACTCCATCTCCCAAGTACCTTGCAGCACTGCCGAAGCTACGGGGAGTACGCAAGCAGTATCCTTTTGCAGCGCAGAAGATAGTTCCAGGCTTAACTGTTTCATTACCAAATGCTTCAGCTGTGCTTCTCGCATGACGCGTTGCAGCTATACGTGCCACGTTAGGCCCTTCGTGCATGCAGCTTGCAATTTCTGAAATAATGCAGGTATTACCGGCTAGTAACCGTAATAACCACACTAACCGCGCTGACGTACAGCAACATGGCAGCCCCTCATACACCCCAGACCATCCGCTTCCATCTGAATTAGTTATTCTTAGTGGCTCTCAGCCTGGACAGCAAGGAATAAGTGGTATAATCTGCCATCGCTTACTCTCAGCTAACGCTGAGGGCACAGCACCAGGTATCTCTTCTCACTATTATTTAAATCGCTCGCTCATTTGTTTTGACGCCGCTAGGAATACCGAGGCGGTGCCGAGCCGTAAAAGTGGTTCGATGTGAACTGAGCAGATGTCGCCACAGCATTAGCGTCGGTCATGCGTTGACGATGCGAAACACCCTGAATGTCTAAATTGTTTTCTGTGCCAATAATTTACTGCTCCACCCAAGAATGGTACGTGATTGCTGCTGAAAGCGCTGATAGTGCGTCGACCATGCTGTCAAAAAAGAACTCGGTTAAAACGCGAGTATAAACGCTGTCATAAAAAAAAAAAAAAAAAAGAAAACGCGTTCGTCACAAACGCCAGCTAACACGCCCTGACCATAAAGAAACGGCGAGGTAGTGTTCCCGCAGAGGCTTTGCGTTTTGTATTAACTGCAGGGAGCAAGTTTCGACAAGGTGCCGAGCTGACGCCAAAGAGACGACGAGCAGACGACGCGACGCGGATGAACACGTCTTGAGGGGGGCTTTCGCCTTTCCTATTGGCTAACAAGCCTTGCAGCTTCCACAGTGCTGCAAGGTACTTCTGAGATGGAGTATAGACCAAGCAGGTTTAAAATAATTTTTTTTTAACCTCCTTGGTCTAGCCGAGCTAAGCCGCAGACACTTTTTTTTTTAGGTTGTTATCAACTTTTGATTTCTTGAAGGAGCATGCATTACATACGTAAAAATCGCATTGCGATGTAAGGTAACCAACATAGTCGCGGGACGCTCATTCCAAACTTGGCGTTATTAACCTCGAGAAATAATTCATGTATTTACATACCTTCGGCTATTAATATATTTCCCTAGCTATAGTTGAACAGAATAGCCCTACAATAGATCTGGTGTAATGCTCCAACGCTTGATTTTCATTCCTGGGACATGATAAGGACTTGGTGGTGTAGGCCGTCAGAGTTGATGTTTCTGCAGAATTTCCACGAGTGCTTATCAGCGCTGTGATCAAAACGAAATAATGATAAGCGTTTACTGGCATGGTTAGATTTTGCCAAGATATTGAGGACGCGCTCGAAGCCGGCATGTAAGCATACGATTTCAGGTATGGTTTCGTAACTTCACGGCGTCAGCTTGGGACATTGGCGCTAATGTCATTTGGGTCCGCGAAAGGACTTACACTTGTCAGACCGTGCAATAGCAAGCGTAAGTACCCCGTAAATGCATACAGGCCTGACTGTCGTATTGAGAGTGGAGACACCGGAGTAAAGGCCGTCAGGGTGGCTCATCGAGAGGCATTTGATGCGTTATTAGGCTAGTGACAGCTTGCGGCAGCGTCTCCGTGAAAGGCCGAGATAATAGGGCAGAGGTCTCAGACACGCGGCCCGCGAACCTCTCGCTTGCGGCCCGCTGCCCGCACATGACTGTCTTCACCCCGCATTTTTTTCGTTTTCTCAAGAAGTATGTTCATGAGTTTCACATACATCAGTGGGCTAAAGTATTGTCTTCGTGAGGAACGCCATGTATAGTCACCATGAGTTGAAACGTAGCCGTGATACAAAAACAATATTTCAGAATCTGGGTGTACATTTTAGTAATTTTGGAGATCGGTTTCGACACGTTGTTGCAGATTCTCGCGTGAAATCTTCAGAAATGACTCGCATATGAGATATGGTAAAGGATTTCTTTCAAATGGCAACGTTGGCTGATCATTTGTAGCAACCGGGAAGTATAAGAAGAAGGGAAGTATAAGAAAAATTGACGAAGACTTAGACAAGCATAAATACGAAAAAAAAAACGTCTATAAACGGGTGGCAAGGTCCGTTTGGTCCATAAAAGTCAATAGAGCTCGATGGGCCTGGTCGCGTCGAGAAGCACAACCTCTCGGAAAGAGGTAATCGTCTAGGGTCGCGCACTTCAGTCCCAGGAATTTATATTCCTTAATCAGTACAGCCCGCTGCGTAGCGAATGCGGGGCAGTGCACTATAAGATGCTCAAGTGTCTCACAGGAGCCACAAGCTGCGCACAACGGACTGTCTGCACGCCCTTGGCGGTATAAGCGTTCGCGCACCAACACAGAGCCGACTCTTAGTTTATATAATAGTGCTCTGGAAGGACGTGACAAGCCACGACCACGAACACGGGGAGGAAACGATCCATTCGCGACACGCTGGTCTGGGTGCTGCTTTAGGAGGTGTCGGTGTATAAGCAGGCGAGCGTTGTCCATCAAAGATGAAATTTCCGGGCAGTCACAATTATCATGACTACAAGATGAAGCAAGGCGATCCGCCTCTTCATTTCCAGCAATTCCCACGTGCGAAGGTACCCACTGGGCAGCTAGGGACACCCCACGTGAGAGAATTCACGTGGGCTAATTCACGTGGGCTGTACCACGTGGGCTAATTGGTATAGTGCCGAAACAGGTTGGTCACACTTTTTGCGTATTCCTGGAATTGATGGATGAATCCGGAAGGTGCATTTGCTGTGCTCTTTCGATGTTGTCAACGCTGTGGTTTCTTCAGAATTGCCAGTAATGCGATTGAACAAAGCCGCCATTTTACCCATGCGAGAAAACGGGCGCCGGATCAGCCTATTAACGAGTGCTTTGCCATCTGGGGCTCGGTGCATACGCTCAATATGATGTAGCGCCCTCTGGTCAGCTTGCAGCATCAGGGGCAACTGGTGGGCTTCAGTAAGTAGTGGGATGGATTGAGCCTCACGAGGTAAGCCAAGCATTACTCGGAGGGCTACACGATGATCCCGTTCCAGCTGAGACATTAAAGCAGGCGGCACATTCAAGACTGGCAAGGCATACATTACGCAAGAGAGTACAGATGATTGGTATACCTGTAGCGCTGTCTTCTGGTCAATGCCATCACCCCTAGCAGTCAAGGCGGCCACATATTTGAACAGGGACAGCGATTTGCGCCTCACAGTTGTAACAGCAGGACGCCAAGAAAGGCGATCATCGATTATTACACCCAGGTAGCGATGTTGCTGTGCCCACTGTATCGGTGCGTCTCCGAGGTATAGCCTGCTCATGCTTCGACGAGCGCGTTGCCGAGGATGGTACGCGATCGCGGCTGACTTGGCAGGTGAAATCTGCAGGCCAACTTCAACCAAGTATTCTGAAGTTGCATTCAAAGCTCGCTGCAATATGCCACGAAGACGTGGACCATGGTGTGACGGACCGCTGACCCATAGTGCGATGTCATCGGCATAAATTGCTATGCCTAGAGGAAAATCGCATTCTTGTGGCAGTCGGCTTGGAAGTCCAGCGAGTACGCTGTTAAAGAGAAGCGGCGACAAGACGCTGCCTTGCGGGACGCCACAATGAACAGTGCGAGGTTCACTCGTTGCTTCTCCAATGCGCACTTTCATTCTGCGCTCAGATAGAAAATTGTGCACAAAGTGTAGCATACGGCCTGAAATTCCCGCAGTCATAAGTGCACAAATAATTGCCATATGTGGTACCGAGTCAAACGCTTGCTGTATGTCAAGGAATAGAACGTACGCAGAGTGCCTGTTTGCTCGAGCAGATTCAAGCGATGAAACAAGATCTGCTATGCTGTCGAGGGCTGAACGGTGGCGACGAAATCCGCTCATGACATCAGGGAAGAAATTGAGCTCCTGTAATCTGCCGTCCAGACGAAACAGTACCATTCGTTCCATCAGCTTCATAACATTAGATGTTAGCGATATTGGTCGGTATGACTTCAGGTGTTGTGCAGGGCGCCCAGGCTTTAAAATTGGCTTCACCACAGATGATTTCCATTCAGTAGGAATCAGACTTGTTCGCCACATTTTGTTGTATTCGTCCAGGATACACTGATGGAAGACCTCATCAATGTTTCGCAAGGCTTGATACGTAACGCCATCTTCGCCTGGGGCAGTGCGACGATAACAGAGGCTGAGCGCATGGCGCAGCTCAGCGGAAGTGAATTCTGTTTCATCCATCTCACAGGGAGGACCACAGAAAATTGTTATCGAACGATGACTTGCGTTGTCTCTTGACGTAGGAGAGGCGAAAAGATCGGCGAAATCTTCTGCAAGAATTTTCGGAGACCGTCCAGTCGTGATGCACAATGCTGCAGTTGGATTCTTGCAGACCTCAGGTGTTCGGAGAGCCTTCAATAGGCGCCACACACTTCCAAAGCCGTTCGCCATATGCAACGAGCTACACAATGCGGCCCAGCTCCTTCGACGAAGTTGTTTTGTGTGTCGCCGAATGACTGCATCTAAGCGGTTATACAGCGTCCAATCAGAGCTTCTTTTAGAACGCTGCGCCCTCCTGTAAGCCCGGCGTCGACAAGCACGTAGTCTCAAGAGCCTAAGGTCAGGGTTTGGTTTGTCTATGCTCCGCAGTCGTCGTACTGTAGCTTGTTGTAGACACTCACTCACTAGTTTGAACAAGTTGTCTTGTGATGGCGCCCCTGCAATCAGCTGACGGAACTTGTCCCAATTCGTCATTGTGTAGGCAGCACTCTGGTGGCTAGGAGAATGCTCTGGAACCAACCAAATCGGCAGATGATCGGAGCCCCATGGGTCAGCTTCACTTGACCAAGCAAGGCATACATCCCTCGTTGATATGGCAAGGTCAATGGTGGATTGTTCCTTTCCTCTGCCGACAAATGTAGGTGAGCCGTCATTAAGTGCCTGCACTCTAAGAAAAAAAGGACTAAAAGGGGTAGGGAGGTTAGTCCTTTTGGGGATCAACTGATTTGCCACAACCAATAGTCCTTTTGGGGATGAACTGCAAGAGGATAATCAGTTAGTCCTTGAGGGATTAACTGCAAAGGGACTAAGGGTTGCTCCTGTGAGGACTAATGGTTACTCCTGTAAGGACGAACAGTTGCTTTTCGGAAATGGTCCCTGACAGAGCAAATGTTACTCTCATAAGGACTAACTGTTGACCCTCAGAGATGATCCTTGGGAGAGCAAATGTTACTCTCATGAGGACAAACTGTGGATCCCGTGAAATCATCCCTGGAAGAGTGAATGTTACTCCTTCCGGATAAATTGTTAATCCATTTGAACAATTTTTTGAAGGCACTAACGAGTAATCCGCTAATGATTTACCTGTGAATGACCTGGCCATCTTCACCAGACTGACATCATTGCTTAGGTAATCTGCGCTTTACTCAGCACTATACATCCATGTATGTGTGTAGGAACGAATAATTCGAGAGATCAATTCAGGGCTAGAAACATTTATTTTCCTCGAACAGTGCGCCACGCGCACCAGCGGTACTGGCCGTCAGCTGCTGTTCCCCTTGATGAAGCGGCACTGCAGGTCAGACGACCGGTGAGTCTTGCTCGCCCAGTTGAAGGCCCAGTGCTGCGTCCGTGTCGCTTTTCGTCCTTCTTCGTTTGTGCACTAAACAGTGAAACATGAATTACTAACATGCCCAAGCATACGTTCTTGCAGTAGAAGACCTCCTGACACCCAACTGTACCGGAGTCTAGTAAGAATACCCACATCATCTTCGTTGATACGGAGAAGGATGTCAAGAAAAAAATTACAAGCAATTCAACTTAGTGTCAATTGTTTACTAGCAATTTACCAGGTGTATGCAGTTGCCGACCATATTTCTGCCTTGATCAAGTTTGTCAGGGCGCATCTTTCGAAACAGCAGTTTTCCCTGCGGATCGTTGCTTACCTCTGCGATCTCAAAATGAGATCGGCATCTCGTTCATACTTCTAACTACGAAAGGAAGATCAAGTAAAATCCCCTCGAACGCGCGAGTCGAAGCCGCACTTCTGAGGCAGAAAAACGCGCTGCAGAACTATCGGCTATTTCACTAGACAGGCGAAGCATCCAGCCCTTAGAAAAACGCCTACATAAATTTAATTAACGCATTGAGTTTTGTCCACACAACGTACTGTCTTTAAATTAAGCGTTCATTCACTTTTTCTACTGAGTGTAACAAGTTTATTGGAAATGCTTTTTGTTATAAAAATAAAATAGCTAGAAGAGCACGGTTTTATCACGTAAGCCCCAATGATTACGCAATCGCGGGCTCATGCAACATGCTAAAACATGTCGCGCACAATGCTTTTTCAGCTTTCATATTCTTTATAATGGAATGTGCAAAGGCGATGAAAATGAAAAACTTACCTTGATAATTAACAAAGGCACGAGGTTTTGCAGAGCCAACTAATCCACAAAATGGTGATCACACTTCAAGGTGACGGCGTCCATTCTTGAAGCTTTGCAGAAAAAGAGGCTTACACGTAAGCTGGGGTGTCCATTTCTCCGCAGGAATGTTCCGGTGTTGAGTCTATTGAACAGCCGTTCCACAGAAACACACTTGCATGCGCGTCCACAATTCCAGCATATGCTGCGAAGTATGCTTTTCACAGCTACATTGATAGTCTGAGTAGATAGCGGCACTCGCGTTCCACGAAATCAGAGCAAGAAAGATCACAAGTGACGAACACGAACCGCACTCGTGACTGCAGTGAGCGATTCTGAAGAAGAAAGTGCGGCGCGGATGGATACACAATATACGCGCTGAAATGTCTGTCACACTTGCACGATTGTCCCCGCTAGTAAATATTTTGTAGCTTATTGGTGAACTAAGTTTCAAGTCTTCATAATTGGCGGTGCAGCATTAGCACCCTACAAATTAATCTTTTCTCGCGTTATTTTCTTGATCGCAACAGTAAGCGGGCCGACGAGCCTTGTCATCAGTACAGTAAACCTTTGAACATGCATTTGCCGCATTCCTACCCCTTCAGCATCCCGCCGCGTGCAACCAGCACCCCGAAAAAGTAGAAAGGCGAGTTTCGGAACAATAGGGTGCACCTGACCGAGAGCCATCGCCTTTCAAAGGCTGCTGAGCCGCTCCCAAAAAGGGCTGCAGAGGAAAGCGTCTTTTCTTCCTTTCAGCCCCTACCCGAGGGAGTAAGTGAGCCATTCGTCCTCCCGTTAGTCCTCCAAAGTTACACACGACACGCCCTTCACCGCAGTTGTTCCTCTGGTGGACTAACGACACGACTTGAGGACTAAAGTTGACGTTACTCCCCCCCCTCGAGCTGGTTTTTTTTCTTAGAGTGTGCAGATCGTGTTTAACAATAAGCTCATTGATTTCCACACCCCGATTGTCTTGTGGGCGAGAACACCAACGAGGATGGTGAGCATTGAAGTCTCCACACAGCAGAAATGACGAGCCACACCGGGATAGCAGACACTCCAGTAATGTGATGTCCGAAGATCGCGTCGGCCGAAAATATATGCTTGCCACAGTCGTAGTTGTGTCCCTGAGACTTACAGCAACTGCTACACATTCAAAATCGGCGTCGCAGATGTCACTTGCGTCAATAACTGCGAAATGCAGATCAGCTCGTATGTACAATGACGCTTTTGAAGCATTTCGCGGATGCGTGGTGTCCGTACACTGGAAAGACCCACATGCCGGCGCCGTGCATCGAGCATTGCTGTGAACGCCTACATAGCCTGGAAGTCTGAGTTCGTCTTTTCTTACATTGGTTTCTTGGAGGGCTATAACATCCGGCGGATTGTTCATTGCAAGGAGCCTAAGAACGAGATCAGCATGACGTGGTCGTAGAGACCTGACGTTCCATTGCAGCACATAGGGACGGGGCTTTCGACGAGTGTTCATGGTGTTTTTAGTGAAGACCGTCGAGAACTGGAACGAGAGCCTCCAAAAGCTGTTGTGCGGCTAATGCTGCAGGCGTTTGACGACCGGCTATGAGAGATCTGACGACGTTGATGAGCATCTTAAGCAGGGTGACAAGTTGGGCATCGTCGTTGACTGAAGCCTTTTCTGGAGCCCTATTTACGGTATTTTCTACTGCAGACGGGGCCTTGGCGGAAGCTGGTTCCGACATTTTTTGAGGAGCGACCTTTGGAGTGGCTGTTTCCGACGGCTTTGATGGAAGCGCCGGCCACGATGTTGCCGAAATGCTGAAATTGCGCCTCCCTACGTCGCTTCGATTCAGGCTGACTGTACTTTTCTTCGAACGTGTAGTTGCATCCTCAGTTGGGCCGTTTGCAGCTGCTTGACGGGTACTACGGTTAGGCGTCTTTTCTCCTGATGCCTTCTTTTTTAGCTTTCTCTTTCAGGACCTTCTGCTTTTTTCTTTTGCTTGGGACATTCTTTGTCTGTTGCCAGGTGTTCACCATTGCAGTTAGGGCATCGAGATGTCGCACTGTCACAAGAATTTACGTTGTGATTTGCGCCACACTTAGCACAGACCACAACACTTGTGCAAAAACCCTGTACATGTCCAAACTTGAGACATTTACGGCACTGTAGAGGCCTTGGTATGAATGGTCGAACCGGGTATCGCACTAGTCCGGCTTTTATGTGACTAGGTAGCTTTTCGCAGTCAAAAAGAATCTTCACACACCTTGAAGAGCCGAGCCTTCGAGCGCTGATGATTCTGCATGGTGGCGTGCAAACGATCATGCTTTTCAAAACGTCGTCTGAAAGTTCTAGATCAACATCCGATATAACACCAGCTGTCACATTGGCGCCCTGTGGAACATAAGCCCGCGCGTTGACACCAAGAAAGCAGGAATAAATTGTGTTAACGTACGCTACCTTCACTACTAAGCCTGTCAGGTTAGAGTAAATGCCGACAAAATCCAGCAGCCGACTGCGAGTGAGGAACGTTACACAAAACACACACGTCACCGTTACTCTCGTGTGAATGGGGCGAGAATAATAAGGAAATCCATTGGCATGCTGTGCTTCTGGCAAGCATCACCAAAGGATTCTGCGAAGCCGTTGCCATACAGACAAACACGCAGCGTAACAGACTCATAGCAACGTGAAATGAAGGAACTGCGTGCGATTAAGGACGCATCAAAGGGACCGGAAACTGGCTAGAACGTGTGATTTGATCATAGTGGAAACTGAAAGATCATGAATTATAGTGACAGATTCAACAATGCTTTTCGCGATTTGAGTAGGATTGCATGTCCTTAAAGTATACGTTTAAAAGCGACAAAAAACCGCTATCTCGCGCAGCCTAGCGGAAGAGCCTTGATCCTGTAGTATGGAGTCGTTCCGTTTACTGCACGCAGTCTTATGATTTTACGCGAACCATACAGTGCTAAAATTATAGCATGTATATTATTATCCACCTCCGGTCTATTCTGGGTTGATGGTAAAAGGAGTTGACGCTGAGAAGCGGCGTTGCCTTCTTGTCAACTAGTGGAACATGTCGAGCCACGGTGCATGCGTGTGGAGTGCACGCATGCGCAGCAAACCACAGCGCACAAACACGAACCGCTGCCGTGCTCACCGCCCATTGTTTGTAGCATGTGTTATATAGGTGACTTCAAATTCGCCGCCGATCGAAAAATTCTGATTATAAATATTTCGCGGCGTTTTCCGCATTGCCATTCCGTGATTAAACGCCCTGGCCGGTAAACTTCCCTTTGCATTAAAGAAAACACGTACCATAAAAATTGGTTGCGGGTATTTTTCAGAAACAAGAGTGGAGGAGCCGTTGCACTCAGTGAAGGTGGATGGTCAACGAAGATGTTTTGCAGACTACAGAGAGGTGTCACACAGAACTTCAAACGGTAGCCGCCTACGCAACCTACAAATAAATCCGAAATATCTGCGGAAAGTCCCTTTAAAATTTAGCGTGTACTCATTTAAAGTTTTCCATTTGAGCATTACGCATCTCTTCGACCCGATACGCGACGTCTTGTCTTGTCTTGTCTTCAATAAGCGTCGTCGTGGCACACACGCTGGTGATTGTCGCCCATGTGTTTGCTTCATTTATAATGAACTAGTGGTGAATAGAGGGGGTTCGCCCAATTTCTTTGGCACGTACGTTTATGCTACCCAACAAACGGAATGTTCTAGCCTCACTGTAAAAGTCGGCGATCTGTCAGTGATTGACCCGGGTCTAAACTCGTGCACGGCAACGGCAGCAGGCTCTCACAATGTACACTACCACCTTGCACAAATGCTTGCGTATGACATAACAACACTATCTCTGCGGGAAGTCTAACGCTACAGCTGTATGCACAGTAACACCTTTGTCATCTGCAAAAATGCATCCTTTGAAATACAAAAAATCTCCTTTGAAATGGACACACAGGCGACGTACGAATACGTTTCGAAAAAAAAACCGCCAAACAGGAACGTGGTGAGCCAGTTTCGTCGATTACGCGTCGGACTTGCAACTGCGCATTGCCGCGATTGAATGGATTCAACCCGCAGTAGTGGTGGAAGGCAAAACACAACTGTCCTTCTTCATATGATGAGGAGGAGGATGTCGAGATTACCTCGCAGAAGTCATGACTCCGCGGGACAGTGACTATGGTGCACCGTATACACATCAGGCGCAGACAAGAACAAACCCAACCCTAAGCTTGTAATGTGTTCGTGACGCGGTAAAAAAAAAGCAAAAAAACAAAAGTCCACTCGTTAACTTCACCCATATTTAACTTTTAGGAAAATCTGGTAGGAAACCAAGCGCCGTCACGTTGGCCCCGATGTGAGCGCTGCCGGCCGCCTCGACTGCTAGTAAATAGCTGAAAACTGGGCAGCGTCTTTATTGTCGTCAATGTCATCAATGTGTTTGCTTTATAGTTAGCCATTATTTCAGTGATGACACACTGCGCTGGAATGGTCGATATGATAACATTAAATACGGTGTCTAGCTTTAAGAGAGAGAGAGAGAAATAGATAAAGGAAAAGACAGGGAGGTTAACCTGGTAGAAGAACCGGTTTGCTACCCTGTACAGGGGGCGGGGAAAGAGGGATCGGAAAGAGGATAGAGGGACAGAGAAAAAAAAATTAAAAAAAGGATGCCCACATATGCACACACATGTAGGATGTTCTGATTAGAGTCGTTCGGAGAGACCGGTTGAACGCAGAAATCGCAGAAGCGCCTTCACAGCCTTCTTATGCGACGTTGAGTCCTGTCTGTGGCACAGGATTCTGACTTCCGAAAGAGTCTGGTCATCCAGTTGATCGAGTGCCTTGCACAAAGACTGTCTCTGCAAACGGTATTGCGGGCATTCGCACAGAATATGCTGAATAGTTTCGTCACTGCCGCAATGGTCACAAGCTGCGGTGTCGGCCATTCCTATGCGGAACGCGTACGCATTGGTAAATGCGACACCCAACCATAACCTGCACAGTATGGTAGCGTCACCTCGGCGAAGTCCTGGAGGAACTTGAAGACTCAGCGTTGGGTCTAGTGTATATAATCGTGCGTGCTTGAAGTGTGGCTCGTTCCACTGTGATGTGGTGCGTCGGCGAGCAAGCATAAAAACATTGCTCAGTAGAAGGTGGAGGCTCTGAGAGGTGAATTTTCCTGAACAGGAGCGGTCACTGCAGGAGCCGACGTTACGATTAGTGGTCGTGTCTTTAAGGCAGCAACAGTTGCTCTCTTAAAGAAGACAACACTTGCCGAAACGTTGCCTCCGGCGACACCCTGTTCAACAATATCCACCTCTCAAATATAATGCGTATTTTAAGGAAAGAATGAAAGTAACAGATATTATAAAAAGTTTAGCAAGAATTCACGAATGACGTCTCCTCAGAACATGTGGGAATTCCTCCGTGGCCTTGTTACTGTGTCCGAGTGAGGAAGCTCTCAGAGGAAAAATTTCCGAAGTGGAAGAAAAATTACTCCTCTTAGACAAGATTCACTATTCTAAACTGTTTTTCTACTAATATTAGAACCGACGGCGGAATAAGCAACGTATGGGGAGTCGTCTCAGCAACGCCAAGGAAACAGAATATTATATAGCAAGCCAGATGCGTGGGACAATAAAATCTTACAGCACGCATTTGAAAATGATATTTGAGTGAGAGGCCTAAATATTTCGAATTGGCAAGATATTTTTATGCCCTTTCTGACATTGATCGCTTACTCAAAGAAAAAAATTATTTGGGGGGGGGAGAGAAGCGGGGGGGAGGAGGGGGGGGGGGGCTCGTTAGCAAGTATGAGTTGTCATACAATATCAATCATTGAATTTACAAGCTATCGTAGAGTAAATAAGAGGTACTGAGGAGGAACAGAAGAGGATAGCAGAATTTAACCAAACGGCACAATGAATGAATGAATGAATGAATGAATGAATGAATGTGCAGAAAGAGACGACGTTACGTCAGTTAGTGACTGAAGCATCGTCACGAGTCCAAGACCTTGAAGAAACAGGCGACAACAGATAGCGCTATAATCTGCGATGTGTCTAAAGCTAGTTTCCTGTCGGCTATTGCACGTATGTGTGTTACCAGTGATCATTGCACGTAGGATAATTATGACCCAAAGCAATTAGCATGCCAGGCGATCAG
>JALIZH010020665.1:0-35402 GCA_030522465.1 Rhipicephalus appendiculatus | reverse complement strand
GGCACATACCCGCATACCAGGGCCCGTGGTATACAAGTATGTTCCACACGAGTCTGGAGGAAAGGGTTTGACGACGTACGAGACAGAATTTTTCACGTTATTGATGTCATGACCAGTCAGACATATTCGTCAAACCCTCTTATCCTCCCATATTAATTTTGGTCTACCCCAAGTTAACGAGGCGATGACGAGAGCACCCAGACGTAGGCAGCTAGATCGGTATATACGTAGATAGAAACGCTCTTAGTGCCTGCAGTTCGCTAAGAAATGCTTCGTATTTAATAAGATAATTTGATTCTGGACTAGTTGGTTCATAACGCTCAACTTCAGAGCGCAAACTCGGTAGGGGACATAGAAGAACGCACATGTGTCCGGTGTGTGTGTTCTTCTATGTTTCGTACCGAATTGGCGCTCTCACTTTTAGGGGCGAAGCTCCTTATGCCGTGGGTCGTGCGTCCCCTGTAGTTTGTAGTACGTAGTAGCCACCTCGATTTTCAAGGTCCTGTGTGATGACGATGACGCTGCTATAACGGCGCACCACATGGAATGTACCCACTATGCGTCATAACGATGACGCTGATGACGATGACGATCGCGATGCCATACAACACATGGCATCGCGATATGGTCTCACATGCATATCGTTTGACCACATGCAACCAACCACCATCCGAGGAACCTGCATCGATCTCGTCTTTGCAAACTTTTCGACTACGACCCATCCAGGAACCGCTCTCCCTCCATTTCACCGACCATAAAGCCATTATAATGTCACGTCTTTGATGATGTACTGGGCGAATTTCACGGAAGATTCGCGGTTTACCGATGAACCTCCGGAGCTTCGCCCACTCATCATCATTCACTCCGTGGATATGCTGCGATTTTTTTTGAATAAGGGGCCATTATCGCCAAAAACATGCATGGTCATACCAGCGCACATTAAACAATGATATAAGGAGTGGTGGCCGCCCGCCACCCCTGCCCCCTTGTGCGCATGCATGCGGTGAAGGTGAATAGAAACATAATACACTTTAGCAAAAAAAAAAAAAATAGGTAGAGATTTCGATACTAAGGATCATTCGCCATGGTGGAATTTCCGGAAAGTTGACTTTCCCAGCCCCGTTTGGCATGCTCTGGTTGAACACACGCAAAAACGGAATAACTACAAAATATCCGAGATTAATAAAAATAATTTGTTCAGAAGGCCGTTGGCTTCATCGTCCGCCGCTATGATAAAAGCTTCTAACACTTAACTCGAGTTGGAATACTATGTTTCACCACACCTTCCCTCCGACGAAGCACTGACTCCGAAATTCCTACGCTCTCGACGCTTTACTCGCTTCTGGTTTCACTTCTATAGCATCGGTCTTATGATCACAAAATTTCGTAAGAGGAAGTGGTTGATTATCTATATAACGAACACATGTACCTATTGTACAGGTGATTTCGACACTGACAGCCCTACATAAATTTTTTACCTCGGCTGATTTGCTTGCGCACAGATCAGAGCATGTAGTTAACAAGTTTGATTTACATAACAGCTTAGTAATATTTTTCTCTCCTTTCATTAACGTTTATGGTCATTACGAAAGCAAATATTACGGCAAATTGACCATGATGTGCGACGGCTTGCCAAATATACATGCTTTGTGGGGAAAAAAAAAACAGCGCGCCGACGGACGGGACGAAGAAAAGGTAACACAGAACAAGCGCTGTCGGTTCTGTGTTACTGATAAAGCTCTGTAAATAAAGGTAACACAGCGCTTGTTCTGTGTTACCTTTTCTTCGTTCCGTCCGTCTGCGCGCTGTTTTTTTTTCCCACAATGTATCACCAACTAGCCCAACTTTCAGTCTTGCTTCATATACATGCTGCCATATTTGCTTTGCTTCGCAAACAAATACACCGCAGGCATCTATAACAGAAGCTCAATAAAGATTAAGCCACTCGTTTCTCGTAGTTCATTTTTCACATCACATACGTAGCCTTTCGATTTTACAGCATGGGCGTCTGGAGGAAGTAGTATACGGGGCTCTTTGTTCGTTTCTTTTTTCACCCTGTTGGTCATTTTTGAGCTAAGCTGTCGAGCGAAGCAATGCCGCCACAAACAGGGTGACATTGCCATGTGTACATGGCCATGTTCTACGTAACGGTTGACTGTTATCATTCCCACGCCGACACATTCTTCCTTTGCTCATTGGGGCAGTATAAAAATGTCACGGCAACTTACCGTGTGCTCCAGAAAGAGTATGTCCTATTTACAGAGCTTTATCAGTTTTCTTACTGTACATTTCTACCAAAATAAGTGAAGATATGCAAACACCACTGTATCGAAAGGTTGCCGTTGAGTACAGATGAAAGAACTGAAAAATGCATTTTTGGGGGGGTCGGGAGCAGTCGAACGAGACACACACAGACGTCGCTACTAATATCAAGACTGTAGCAGGTTATCCATATAAGGTTTTTATTCGCAATGAATCTGCCGTTTCAAAGTCGTGCTACTGCAACTCTTTCAACAGAACTACTGAGTCGCAGCTTCTCAGACGGGAGTTTGTACAGCACTTACAAAGGTTGGTAAAGCTATCTTACTCGCAACAGGGAAAGACCAAAAGCAGAACTGACAGATAAACGCTCACGTACGTAGTCACATTAAATGTACGACTCGGAAAATTGGCATATGCCACGAAGAAAGGTACAGTACAAGCCTTCAGACACATATCGACTGACAAATGTCCCGAGAGCTGTACAGGCTTCGCGAACAGTTCAGCTGCGACACTCTTCAGCTGTGGCTTCAAAAGGCAGCCGCACTTCAGCAAAGTCCCCAAGTTCAACTCCAGTGAGCATCACAGCGTACACTTAGTTGGTGTAAGAACAAGAAAGTGCCAGAAGCTGCAGTCCTGGTGTTCTCACTTCATTATCTTTTACCAGGTCCCTCGCTGTCATCGCTCAACTATGTGCCACGAACTTCGTTGCGCACCACACTACATCATGGCATCTAATGCATTTAGTGAAACGACCGTTTTTGTGTCGTTCATGACCTCAAATTATGATGGGAATGAGTAACGAAGCGCGCCGAATGCAGAACAGGGATTGAAGGTCACTGCAGGCTGAAAGGGCAACTTCCAAAACAGATACTCTCTCCGCACGCAGAACGAACGCTGGGTAGACCACAGAAGCGACTAACACACACACGCACACGCCACTCAGAAAGCTGAAAGCACGATCTTCATTTACTGCTAGCATTAATGTCACACGGGCTGAGACGAATCCATGACACTGACGCTGGCACTCAGGATGAAAGCAAGGGGCCACAACAGGCTGTCCGTGGTTATCACTGACCACTGCAGCAGTGACCTTGACAGCTTTCCAGAAAGTGTCCACGCAATAATCTGCAGCGCTCTGAGGAAGTCGTCAAAGCATCGCCGCTCATCGCAGTCGCTGAAAAAAAATAAGAATGCGAGGCAATTTGGAAGCGCATTCGAGTACTGTCCACCAATGTTAGTTCAATCAAGCAATCAATCAGTCAATTGATCTTCTATACGTGCATACATACATACATACATACATACATACATACATACATACATACATACATACATACATACATACATACATACATACACACACACACACACACACACACACACACACATACATACATACATACATACATACATACATACATACATACATACATACATACATACATACATACATACATACATACATACATACATACATACATACATACATACATACATACATACATACATACATACATACATACATACGTTCTAATGCTGTCGAGGTCACCTGAATTATCGTTTTTCTAATTTGATATATATCAGATTGTGCACAGCAAGACGTGGATACGTGACATAGACGAACGACTTGTCATGACGCGGATGATATCAATGACAAGATTCATTGAGGTAGTTCCTTTAACTGTCATATGAAAACGTGTGTAACATAAAAAAAAATTGGGGGGACCCTTAAGCTTAGCCTTTAAGAGTTGAACGCGATAGCGATATCCCGTCCCCACTGCGTACTTCAATCACTTAGTGCATACTATGTAATGGGTAGTATGGTTTAAACCAGGAGAAATTATGCGCGGCAAATGTGGGAAATGTTTTCGAACTTGCTATGCACCCACTACGTGGTCTTAAGGGAATACGCGCAGTAAGGTGCGTGCCGTTTGTAATGGGTGGCTGGCTTTAAACTATGGAATCGTTATGATAGTCACATATTCTGACGCCCGATGGCAATTTACGCTTGTACCACGCAATATTCCTGGGATATTACATGTTATATTGCGATGCCTATATAAAGGACGCTTGCGTTTGCGAAGCATGGAAGTTATTTTCACTGCATTTCCAAGCAGAGGAAGTTATTTTCACAGTATATCCAAGCAGAGGCAATGGCTGTGTGGTAGAACACCTGCTTGCCACGCAGACGACCCGGGTTCGATCCTCACTCGGACCCGAAAGTTTTTTATTATTTATTTTATTTGCATCTTTCTCGATTTTTCGGTCACGGACAAGATGATGATTTTTTTCGCTCACAACCTACGACGCCGACGCCGGAATTTCTGCGAAACGAGCTCTTTAACGCTATCGCGTTAATACCTAATAAGGCATGGATGCCATTGGCACGTACCTTATTAACTCGCATGCAACAGCATCTGCTAATGTCGGCTGGTGCTGGCTAATGTTTATCAGAGTTGGTTAACTGCTGCCTGCTCTCGCGTAATATCGGTATATCCTTGGCTATATACCTACTAATAAATGCTGGGTGAAGGTATCTCTGGCCCACTGCATGAAGGGCTCTGTACCCCAGAATAAAATCGACAGCAAACATGCATTACAAGAGACCAGCCCGGCTTTCTTTGATGACGGGGGAGCCCAACTCAGACCATAAACAAAACTTTCGAAGGAATACCATCTCAAGATGACCGTTCTATTACAACGATACTTGTTTACTTTTCCTATTTGTTTATGTTGAGATACTTTTCAAAAGAGCTTCACAAGAGATTCACAGGAGCTTCGCTAAGCGCATAATCTTGGTATTTAGCTAAGTGCCTAAGTGTTTCGCCTTCACCACCGCTTCTCATAACACCGAATCACGTGTGCATTCATTTCAATATTGTCACGTCGTAGATGTGACGGCGAATGACGCAATACTCAAGCTAGTAAAGATGAAACTGTTTTTGGGTGACCTTGGGCCCAAGAAAGGAGAGACTCAAAGTACATGCGACACTCGCTGTACAGTGATAACGGAGAGCACAAATGTCGGTCCTAAATAATTTGCTCGTCTGTGTTGTGCATGGAAATGCGCAGTTGCGTGCACATTGACTTGCACACCAATGTAAGCCACGGCTCGGATGGATTGGGATTTTTGGCAGTAGCAAAGATACGGCCGTACGATAATTGTTAGAAGCTTTCCATATCAGGATAACTGGGGGGGATTCGTGTATCAGCAACACATATATTTCTTTCTTTCCTGCGGAAAGTCGGGTTTTTAGAAAGTGAGCTGACGGTGTTTTGATGAGTGACAGTTTGTTGTTTGGAATTTCGCACAGGAACATGATTGTTATATAGTTTGCGTAACATGTTTCAATAGAGCAGTCAAACGGTAGCGCTGCAATTGCTCCTTTTCTCTCCCTTTTTTCGTCGTTTTACGCTAGGCGACCGCAGTTTTTTTGGTTAACATAAATACCTGTGAAACTCATCAGCTTTCATCCATGCCTCATTAAACCGCCAGCATCGCTGGTGCTCGCGCTAGCTCTGGAATAAGCTTGGTTACTCGAGTCCGGCGCGTAATCTTAGCAAAACGGTCTCAAACAATCACAAGCTTTTCAAACATTGCAGCGCGGCCTGCGACGAACGGTGGTACCATTTTTTTTGTGGGTGACGCCCAAGCATATTAAAACAAAATATGCGCACATGGAAATATGAGCTTTCGTTCACATCTGCCGTAAAGCGTGACTAATAAACCAAGAAACGAAACCATCTCAGCTACTCAAGTAGGATTGACTGGCGGTACACCCACCTGTCTGGAAATTCTTGTCCAATCCGATGAGCACCGACACGGGGCCAAGGAAAGTTGGCGTCGATTCCTGCTGGTCATCAATTTTTACAGAACAGCCCGTGACCGGCCGTCTGCAAGAGGCGTTGGCACGGAAGGCTTTCCTCTACAAGTCTGACAGAAAGGGCGCGCGAAAGGAAATTGGGGGGTGCCAGGAAGACAAAGAAGAAGAACGATGACGGGAAACACTGCTGGCGTTCGAGACCTGTGATTTCCAATTACACAGTCTTCTGGCCCGCTTTTCAGTCCATACCAGCGGGGGCCATGTCCGTGAGATGTCGAATCGATTCCAGCGCGAACGCACCACGAATCCGGGCGCTGGTACAGGACCCGACTGCTAAGCCCAACAAACAGCACTTTTTTTTTGTTTTGTTTTTTGTCTCCTTGGCAAGTTCCGGCGCCACCAGCTGGCGGACTACCGGTCGGGCGGAAACTTCCCCCTTTCCAGCTGACTGACCAAATCATCCACGCTGGAGCTGCTTTCGTCGGCTGCGGCCGATTTTCCAGAGCCGCTGGCCCACGTCACAAATGCAGCACTGGATCTCAGCGAGCTGGGCCTCACGGTAGATGTCTTATATTGCCTTCTAGCAGCCGAAGTCCCGGCGCCGACGACAGATGCGTGACCTGCGTAGAAAGAGGCCCCTTTATTATATATTGCTTTGGTGGGTTCAACCGTCTAAAATAAAACAAGAACAAAAAAAAAACCGAAAAACTAAATTGAGGTTATAAGCAGTGCATTTGAGCTTGGCAAATTGTTAATTAGTTTCAGATCTGCTAGCACTGGTGCAGCAGTGGGGGGAGGGGGTTCCAACCTCCCCATCTTCAGAAGTTTCCGGAGCTCCTGGACGTCGTGCCAGGAGCTCCGGAAATTTCGACCATCTGCACAATTCACAGGCTGAATATCTACTATGTTATGGTGGATCTGCGACAGTTATGAAGATGATAACTATAATTCTAACACTTGAATGACCACCGGCCCTTGAGTCACTGGGAGTGTTCAAACACCATCGTTGAAAACTCCTTGTGTAGAGTAGTTCTTTCTTTGGCTAGATATCGTGATACGTCGGCGTGTTTCCGTTGGATGCGTATACACAGACAGTCAAAATCGGTCGTTCTCTTAATTCAGCGTCTCGTGGGGACTGTAGATCTAATATGCTAAACCAAGACCTCGTGAAACATACGCGCAATACTGCCATACTTATATATCTTTCTTTTGAAAAGCAAGGTACCGACCTAAACTTTGAGTCAGTGGCGCTTTTACGTTAAAAGAAAAAAAAGTTAGCCCAGCTTGCGCTAAATCGCGCGAAGCTGGGTCACAGCAGAGCTGGTGGTCACCTAGTGATCGAGCTAGTCCTAACTTGGCTAGGATGTCACCCTCTTACCTCTCTGTTTCTCGCCCCTTGCTATCCTATACTACACAATACGTGACTATGATTGCTCTCTTTTTCTTTCTCTCTTTTTTGTGTCTGTTTCTTTCTACCTCTTTCTCCCTGTGTCTATTTCGTGCTCTGAGTTTGTATCTTTTTCTTTCTTCCCCGTCTTTCTCTCCATATTTCTCATTCTCTTTCTTCCTATGCCTTTCTTTCTCCCTCTCTCTGTAGTTCTCTAACCTTATATCTTTTTGTTCCTTTCATTCCCTTCTTGCAATCCATTTCTCTCAATCTTCTTGTCTCTATCTCTCTCTCTCTTTACATGTTCTCTCCGCCTCCTTTCCCTCCTTCTCACCGTCACATCTCTCCTCATTATCTTCATTTTCATTTTCCACCCCCTTGCTATACTCTACTTTACAAGGCCACGCTATTTTTTGCCAGCGTCTCGATAGTCGAGCGATTAAGACGCTGGCTTTGGGATCGTGGGTACGCGGGTTCGAATCTTTCCAAGAATTTTTTTTTGCCCATGAATTGCTCTCCAACTCTTTTTCTAGATATATCTATCTCTTTTTAACTTTCTTTTTCTGTCTCTGCACTTCTTATTCACGCTCGTCAGAGTTAATGCATCCCACGACGAACAAATCGGCGCGCGTGTTCTGAGAGCGAAGTAAAAGAGGACGAAGAGAGCGCATACTGGTTCATGATGATCATTTTCTATCTACGACAGAGAGCAAACTTCAAGCATAACAGCTGTGCTCTAAAAAGCTCGGCGTTTCAGAAGCAGCTGGGTCGTATTCTCAGGAACCGAGTTGGTCACAAATGTCAGGTTAACGGGAAGCACTGATTCTGTACCAATAGAATAACAAGTGACGACTCACTCGCAGCATTTCGTTGCCGCTTTTCTGTGGCAGGGCTCTAAAATCACTGTGACGTGGAACCTTCCATGTCCGTGGAAGGCTCCACGTCACAATCATTTAGGGCCCGCCCGCGGAGGCGGCGGCATGTTATAGCTTTTAAAGGGCTGTGGCTGTGGCTTCCGCGGTCGGGCGCCAATCTTTAACACAACTATAGCAGAGTGACGCTCAAGCCACTTGGAAACTGACAAGTGTTAAGGTATTTTATGTGCCGCAGAATGGTAAGATCTAGAATTCACCTAGACTTGAGGAAAGAACGGCAGAAACTGATACGCAAGAAGCCGATTAATGAACTAGCTCTGAGAGGGAAAGTACAGGAATTCAGAGTTTCACTTCAGAATAGGTACGCGGCTTTAACCGAGGAATCCGACCTTAGCGTTGACGCAATGAATGATAATCTGACTAGTATCATTAAGGAGTGTGCAGTGGAAGTCGGGGGGTACAGTCGTTAGACAGGACACTGGTAAGCTATCCCAAGAGACGAAAAACCTCATTAAGAAACGTCAAACCATGAAAGCCTCAAATGCAACAGACAAAATAGAGCTGGCGGAGCTTTCCAAGTTAATCAATAGGCGTAAAGTAGCCGACATAAGAAAGTATAATATGGAGAGAATTGAGCATGCTCTAACGAACGGAAGAAGCCTCAAAGCTACGAAGACAAAACTGTGCATAGGCAAAAATCAGATGTATGCATTAAGGGACAAGGACGGCAAGGTCACAACCAATATGGATAGAATAGTTGAGGTAGCGGAAGAGTTCTACAGAGATCTGTACAGCAGCCGAGACAGTCAGGATGATAATGTAAGAAGCAATAATAGCGCAGAGGAATCTGACATCCCACCAGTATTGACCAGAGAAGTAAAGAAAGCCCTAAAGGGAATGCAAAGAGGCAAAGCGGCTGGTGAGGATCAGGTAACATCAGACCTGTTGAAAGACGGTGGAGAGATTATGTTAGAAAAACTGGCCACCCTGTATACGAAGTGTCTCTCGACAGGGAGGATACCAGATTCTTGGAAGAATGCCAACATCATCTTGATCCATAAGAAAGGGGACGTCAAGGACCTGAAAAATTACAGGCCCATCAGCTTACTGTCCGTTGTCTACAAGCTATTTACAAAAGTAATTGCTAACAGAATTAATACGACATTAGAGTTCAATCAACCAAAGGACCAGGCAGGATTTCGTACAGGCTTCTCAACAACAGACCATATTCATACTATCAATCAGGTGATAGAGAAATGCGCGGAATACAACCAACCCCTATACATAGCCTTCATAGATTACGAGAAGGCATTTGATTCGGTGGAGACATCAGCAGTCATGCAGGCACTGCGGAATCAGGGCATCGACGAAGCCTATATAAACATAATGGAAGAAATCTACAGCGGATCCACAGCCACGATAGTCCTCCATAAAGAAAGCGACAGAATCCCAATAAAGAAGGGCGTACGACAGGGAGACACGATCTCTCCAATGCTATTCACCGCGTGTTTACAGGAGGTTTTCAGGGCCCTAGATTGGGAAGAGTTAGGGATAAGAGTTAATGGAGAGTATCTCAGTAACCTGCGATTCGCTGATGACATTGCATTGATGAGTAACGCGGGAGACGAATTACAGCTTATGATTACTGAACTGGATACGGAAAGTAGAAGAGTAGGTCTGAAAATTAATATGCATAAAACTAAAGTATTGTGGAACAATCTTGGCAGAGAACAGCGCTTTGCGATAGGTGGCGAGACACTGGAAGTTGTAAAGGAGTACGTCTACTTAGGACAGGTAGTAACCGCGGAGCCGAACCATGAGAGTGAAATAACTAGAAGAATAAGGATGGGATGGGGCTCATTCGGCAAGCATTATCAAATCATGAATGGTAGTCTACCACTATCCCTCAAGAGGAAGGTATATAACAGCTGCATCTTACCGGTACTTACCTACGGAGCAGAAACCTGGAGACTTACAAAGAGGGTTCAACTTAAACTGAGGACGACGCAGCGAGCGATGGAAAGGAAAATGATAGGTGTAACCTTAAGAGACAGGAAGAGAGCAGAGTGGGTCAGGGAACAAACGGGGGGTTAAGGATATCATAGTTGAAATCAAGAAGAAGAAATGGATATGGGCCGGGCACGTAGCACGTCGACAGGATAACCGCTGGTCATTAAGGGTAACTGACTGGATTCCAAGAGATGGCAAACGCGTGAGGGGGAGACAGAAAATTAGGTGGGTAGATGAGATTAAGAAGTTTGCAGGTATAACGTGGCAGCAGAAAGCACAGGACCGGGTTGATTGGCGAAACATGGGAGAGGCCTTTGCTCTGCAGTGGGCGTAGACAGGCTGATGATGATGATGATGATGTGCCGCAATAAAGTTTTAAGATTAGACAGGAGTAAAATAAATAATCTTTCTTGTCTTTAGCACTTAGTCTGAACAATATGCGCAAGCGGAATCGGCCAAAGCAGCAATGTGGAAAAAACTATCGCAAATATGGGTCAGCCTGTATCCTCCTCGAATAAATACATGTTATCGTGAGCCTAGCGACGTACAGAAAACAGACGCATAGGATTGGAGTTTTGGAATCAATGAATATTAGGCAAGCCAATCGTCTTGCGAAAACATGAGAAAACAATGTCTGCTATCATCGCATCGCACATAACTAATGCTTCGTAAATATAATGCAACAGAGGGCGAGAGAGAGAGAGAGAGGAAACAAAGATGTTTTACCATCCGGTTGCTTGAATGTCTTCTGGAGGTTCTCTGCGGACGAGGTGAATCCTGTTTGGCGCTTTGCCTGCGTTAATCAACGTATAAAATATCAGGCCACGCTGCCTCCAAGGGCAAGTTCAATGTGCCCAAAACCAACTAGAAAAAAGAAGCGATTCTCCCTTCTTCACAACAATATTCCTATTAAATATATCTCAAATTGCTATGCGCCACAATCAGCATATGAAGGACTGCCAGTTCTGCGCTTTAACATTCCTGGGAAGAAGTCACTGTTCTATTATGGGGTATATTGTCTAGTTCGAGATTTTGCTATATTCGTCGTTGTTATTTAGATTACAGTATTAATATCGGACACCTCATCAGAAAATAAAATAAAACGTTAGGAATTCAATAGGGTAGGCATTTGGGCTTGTTGGTTCATGATTTCCAGTAGAAAACAGCTCTAAAAAGACGGTACGAAGAAAGGACACAAACCACGGCGCTGACCAACAAACAAAATTCGGTCGGAATTCGACAATCATTCGTGTCGGGCTATCTATGCGGGCACGGCGACCCACTCTCCGAAAACACAAGAGAGCTAAATAATTCATCACCTTGCTCAATACGATGGGCGTATCTCGAGCAGCAAGTGGTGTAGTCGGCCGCAGGGAGACGTGTCTGCCAGAATCCAGGCTGTATGTTTCCGTTGTGGCACGGACGGTTTCGGGCGTAGATCGCAGTGTGGTCGCTGAAGACTTCTGCCGATGCCGCTGGCCGTGGAGTTGCCACGCGAAGATGTCGTTCTCGTCGTCGTCGGTAACAACGTTGGGGACCGTGACGATTTCAGACTTGACCATGTCGTGCTCCTCGTTTAATGTAGGGGCTGCAGAATGGAACAGAGGACGGAAAAAGTGAAGAAAAGCAAGCACGTTGCAACTTTTCGCATTGACAAGTGAAGTGTATACGGCTAATTCCTTCAGTCACATGAAATCACTGAGTGAAACGTCAGCAGCTACTTTTCCTAGAACAAGTATATGAAATATCATTCTGGACACATGAAAATTAGGCCAATGCAAAATATATAATGACCTGGATGTGTTCTCACTCAGAAAATGAGTGGTGGGATAACCTTACATCTATACGAACGCACAGGCCGTGAACGAGAAGGATTTGTTCTTCAAATCTGCCCCTGGTGCTCTTTTGTTGCGGAGCCAAGCGAGTGCCGCGCGCAGCGCACTTCACTTGCCACTGGGCGCTGACATCATCTCGGAGCCGACGAGCGTAATAGCGCAAACACCGAGAGGGCGTGCTCGACGCGCGTACCCCGGAGAGAGAGGAAGGTGAGGCAAACACTATTGGAGTGACATCAGCCCTTCTATCAACCTTTACTAAGGTGTACGCTACGAGTCGATTATGAGTCAGCATATGAGTGAACTGTTGGAGATCTGCGAACGCTTTCAAACGCCGTCCTACTAACGGCGTATTTGGTTCGCCGCTCCAGTCCTCTGGCTCGGAGCCTGCCAATGCGAAGGCAGTCCGCAACCGGAGCATGTGAAGCAGCATACCAATCAATTGAATTGGTGATCTCGAAGCAGCGCGTCTGTACCTCCACTGTGCCGCAGTACGGAAAGCCGCTTGGTAAACATTCGCGCGATACATCAACAAACGGCGTGACCCCGTTCAGTGGCCAGTTCCCACATATGCGGACGCAGCGACAGCCCTCTGAACCCAGCGAAGTCCTGAGCCTCCATTTCGACATGACGCAGTTATGGCGCGGTAGATGTAAAGCTCGCCACACAAACGCTAAAAAACACTACCAACACAATGCAACACATGTGCCTGAAGTAATACAGGTCCGATGATGTCCCCTTCCGGAATGCGCGCTCGCGCTGTACCCTGCCGACAACCGCGGCGGCTAGTGACACGTTACCTGTCCTGCCAGCCAATTTGCGCCAGCGCTCTCACTTCGCAGCCAATGTGGTCGGGAGCGCTCCGAGTCTCAGGATGACGCTCCGAAAGAAGCAACTCAAGGTAGTTCGGGTTATCGAATTCTACCAACCGAAAGGGCGGCCACTTGCCAGAGCGCTTCAGAGCGCTCGAAAACGCCTATTCGAATACGCCTTGACTCAACTTTGAACCTAACAATGGGCTTTCAACAGGTTAGTTAGAACCTTACTGGGAATGAGCTATTCGATGTGCGTTACGTAGCCTTACGTTTAGGTACTACGTACCACCAAACGTAAATTTCTCATGTTCACTTAGGGTTAAGCAGTCTTTGGTTTCTCTAGTTTCCGTGTGAACATATTACCATTAAATTATTTTAGTTGTTTATCCGGCCTGTAAATCGGCGCTTTACTGTGGTATACTTATGCTCATATTATCTCTTAAATACAAAACTTCTATTTTAATTCTATTTTTAAGATTCTTGAATTGTGCTTGGAGTTTTTCCGAATTGATGTACAAAGCCTATTCCATGGCAAACATAGGGGCTCCACCGGAAACTTATTGCCGCTAGGTGCTAGCGCATAGCAGAGGTACCGTAGATTCATGGCAAGGCTGAGGCATTCGTCAGAATGCAAAAGTAAATCGCAACAAAGCAAACTAAGGTTCGTTGTTACACGGATTGATCTCATTGCAGTAAACATTTGCTTACTAATAAAGTCAACCAGCGTGGTATCATGCATGTGCGGATGAATAGATCTTGATATCTGATGACCATGAACCTTCGCATCCGAACGCTCTCTTCACGGGAAGTGCGAACTGTGGACGCTTCGTCCTGTTTCTTGCTAAATACACGTCTCTGAAGTCTTAAGAATGACGCCACTGGCACCCCTATGCACACACAAAGACGATCCGCGTGAATACACGAGCAAATCTACGCTCACTCATGTTTAGCACTCCCTGGAAGTCACCGCCAAACGAAAGGGCGCCGGCCGCGTAGAAGCCCAGCTTTCAAAATAGGCACGCTCAGTATATAGGAATAGGCAAATCGCGCTTTTAGAGACGGAATAGGGAACCAACCGAATAGCGATGGAATAGATATCGGAATCGATATTGACATACTTAAGATATCGAAATATTCAACAACCGTAATTGTTATATAACGACATTCGCATCTCTGTCTTCATAATTACAGTATATGAACAAGTTATAGAGCATGAGAACCCAATAAGGAGACCCTTCTCAAGTAAAAACTGTCCCATGGTGCCATTCGGCCCCCCAACTCTGAAGGCAGTGCAGCATTGAACTTAGTATCTATGTATATATATATATCTTTAGATCTTACGATTTATATATCCGTATACCTATACCAGGTAAATCGCTATAGGAAGATAAGCAAACCGTCCTCATAGCGCAGACACCAGTAGATAGATGATCGTTACATGTCTTTGACGACAATGTCATCTCTTAGTGCGTTACAGATTCTGAACGCCCTGCACCCGGTGCTAGCATATATTCAGTCTGCCTGTTGAAATCCTGAACAGCGGTATCGATGTACCGGAGAAATGCCAAAGGCCACCGTGTACTGTATTACATAATTACGTGGGAACGTTTTCGCAAACCATTTTACCTTCCAACCCATAAGCTTTAATACAAATCTTGCCCAATAATGTCTTCAAGAACTTGTACCCGACTTCACAACTCTTTGACGTGCAGCGTACACCACATCGTGTTCGCTTATGTATTCTTGGAGCTCGCATGGTTTCTGCACAAAATGCCCAGCACCATGCCAAGAACGCATCATACCTTGAGCTCAGCAACTGACCTCTGCAGACCTTAGTGAGAAATTGTGGTACATGCACTCTCGGTTGAAGCGCCACCTTTTGTTCTCTGCCTATTTTCGTTCTTTTCATCCACATTCACTTTCCCCCAGTGCATTGTACCAAACTGGGCGTGCGTATGGCTGACCTCCCTGCGATCTCTTTTCCTCCTCTCTCTCTCCTATGACTGCGAATGACCTTCGTACTGCCGGTAAAGTCTGGGTTCTCGGGCGCGTAGCATACTACACGGCCAAACTTCTCACGTTGTATGCGCCTTTGTGGCCTAAGGAATACGCGTTATACATTTGAACCGCGCGTACGTCTTCAACTTTGTGCAAATGCCATATTGACGTATTCACAAGATGTTCCAAAATATTTTCGTTTACATATACCGGCTATTCCATTCGATATTCGAAGTTTTCGAATATTCGCACACCCTGTAAATTACGCAGCCACGACGACGCTACAGAAGATGACGCTCTCTCGGTGGCGCGTGCAGCATGTAAGTGCATATTTGAATACTAGTATGTGCAAATGACAATGTATATATGTATATTGGTACATGCATTGCAACATCTCTAGCCGAACAAGCTTATGCGGGTGCATGCCCATCCGACGGCAATCAGATTATGCGTCTGTAGAGGTCTCGGTTGATAACCCGAACAGAGTGACATCGCGTCCAGAAGTACATCGAAAAACACAAATCAACATGCAACGACAGGTTCAGCTGTTAACTTTCTTGACTTCATTCATAGATTATTTTGCTAGAAAGAAAGTCCTTTTTAAGGACGAAGTACAGGAGTGATTTATGTATACGATTGTTTTACGGCTTCTTAATGAAAGCGCAGGAATTAGTTCAGCTCTACAGAACAGGTTTAGAAATTGTAATTTGCCAATCCTTCCATTGAGCTGAAGTCCTGGTCATTACTCTACTAAAATCAAGGTAAGCGAAATAAAATAAAAAAATTGGCAGCCATGCACTAGAGGTGCGAAGACTGAAGAAGCCGCGCAGCAGGTGTCATTGCCCTCATCCCTTTCCTCCTCCTCACCTTCACTTCTATTTTCCACCCCTTGCTGTACTACTCTGTGCATGGCCATGCTTGCTCTTTCTTTTCTCTATTCCTTTTCGTGTCTGTTTCTTCCTATGTCTTTCTCTCTCTTCCCTATTTATTTCTCTACCTTTCTATTTCGTCTTTCTTTCTCTTCCCTCTCTTTCTTTCTACTTCACTGTTTCTTTTTTGATTCTATCCTTTTCTTTCTCTATGTTAGGTTATCTCGCCTTTTTTTCTCTTTCTTCCCGTTCTTTTACTCTATTTCTGTGTTTTTCATATCTTTCTTTCTCTCTCTCTGTGTAATCGTTTCCTCGCCCACAAGACTTATCGCATCCCCACGCTGGGCAAATTGGCGCGGGTGTGTTCTGGGGGGGCGAAGCGGAAGATGACGAAAGAGAGTGCATGCCTGTTTATGATGATGATTGTTTTCTGGCGTCGCCACATGGCATAATGATAAGCTTAACAACTCGAATGTAAAAGAATGAGCGGCATTAGAACATCTGAGCGTCATAAGTCAAGAGCCAGCATTACGTACCCGGTGTAGTCGTTCTCGTTCCGTGTACAAGTACAGGGGACGGAGGTGGGCTGATCTGACCCGTCGTGGGCACTGTTTGCTCTTGCTGATGTGAAGACTCGTGCACAGACGAGAACACAGGGGGCATCCTGAAATATAGCATCCAAACAACATCGATAGCGGTTGTAATTCAGCGAAATAGAGCAGGCGAACGACGGGTGTTCAAAATGTTACAATGCTTGCGGGTAAATTCGTCTAATTGCAAAAACAGAGCCCACCCGGTAAAAACACACTAAATTCAGAAGCGCGTATGATCGTATTTCATTTCATGAGCATTCTTGCAACAAGATAAGTATTACTGCATTGTGTTGCATGTGTTGGTTCATCTTTGTTAAGAAATACAGTGCAAAAAAGACACAAGGCTGAAACAAGACGACGACAAGCGCTCGTCTTCTTGTTTCGTCGTTGTGTATTTCTTCACTGCCGTGTTTAGCAAGGAAAAGGGTTATAACTTGGCACTAGTGGTGTAAAATTGTACAGGAAGTTTTTCAAATGCTGTCTCCGATTATTAAGCGAAAGGAGGTTTCCGGGAACACAAATGCTTGCACGACACAAATGTTGAATTGCATATCAGAGCTTAAGCGAGGACCAGTGATTACACTAGAATGTATTATGAGTGATGACTCCACAGCGATGCTTTTGACAAAGTGAAATATAGTTTTCGACGACCAATCACTTTTCTCACCACTGTGGCTGTACTGTGACTGCTGCTTGTTTCTACGGGCACGGGTTCACCCAGTAAACAATCTTAATATTAATGAATGCCTTGGCTGTTATACTTTACAGTACTACAATAACTTTACAGTATTCCTCACTGTATCTCACTCGAAGTGAATACACTGGGCCCTCTGATAGATTGTTGCATCTTCGTACTCGTGGTACCTGTTCGTTACACAAAATTGTATAACGTTAGAAACATTCGTGGAACGCATATTTAGAAATGATTATCAACCAGGCAGTTTTCGTTCTGCATGTTGTCATCTCTCCCAACTTCAATCGGGTTTCTTTAAGCGGCATTTTAAGCTTGAGAAACAAACAAAAGTCACACACAGAGATATCGAAGGAGTAGGGAGCCTCAGCGATTAGAGATATGTTATCATGGCCAAGTTTCTTCTGTTCCACTGCTGGCAGTTTTCGTACAAATTTCGCGGGCACTGTCCTCATACCCATATCCTTGGTAAAGAAATTAAATGTACTGATCCAATGCTTAGCCTTATTTTGTTCACAACTTCCCGAACTGTGACGCGTCGATCCTCCTTGACCGAAGTCCGTATTTCGCAAGTGACGTGTTAATTTCGGCTTGTTGAAGGTCTCCCTAAACGAGGATCGATGTCCAAAGATGCGAAGCCATCTTTGAAGCGGTTGTATCTCTACAATATCCGTGAGGCGCACTTATTGCATCGTCACCGAAGGCTTGAATGTGGCGGATCGTTTGCAAGTGGGTGCTGTAAAGCTTTTGGGCGAATTTGATGCAAAGTCGGGGCTAATGTTGTTACATCATTTTTACAACTTGGTGGAATACGACGAAGGTGTTCATTCACGGGCCGAACACAAGCAATGGCGATTTGCACGAGCGGAAAAAAATGCGAGCATACTCATAAATGTACCCTCCATATCTCTACCGAAGGAAGCCTCCTGCACTTCATTGACCTTTCTTAGAGAAAAAAAATAGTTTCGATACTGTTTGAACATACCTTGAAGCGGCGAAACTACACTCGAATACCCACCTTTCCTCTCCAACAGAGTAATAGCGGCACTAGACCTACAAGAAAAGTGCAGCCAATACAGCATCCACAATTGACGTTAACCCAACGTGAAGCGTGTATCGCAGGAGTACATATGTAATGTTTCTTGCTTGTTTATAAAATTAGATAGCTAGCACTGCAATCACAATCGACATTGCACCGACGTTAAGCCTGCATAGGGTATTTTTTCAGAGCAGTTTCAAGACTTGGTGCGGCTCTGTGGTAGAGTACCTGACTGCTACGCAGAATGCTTGGGGTTCGATTTCTGCTGGGATCCAGATTTTTTTTGTTCGCATTCGTCGGGTTAGCGCTGCCGACGTCACTTTTTCTTAACGTTCTCGCATTTGAATTACGACTGTCTGTTGTCACCGTTCCTGCGTACATATAAGCTATCACCTGCGGCGCATACCCGCATATCGCGGCCCGTAGTATACGGGTGTGTACCGCACTTGTCTGTAGGAAAGGGTTTGATGAAGTACGGTACGGGATTTTTATGTTAATGTAAAGACTAGACAGTCATATTCGTCAAACCCTCTTACCCTGTCATACTAATTTTGGCCTACACAAAGTTAAGAAGGCGATTACGAGAGCACCCAGACGTCGGCGGATAGATAGATCGATAGATAGATACGTAGATAGAAACGTTCAATGTTTCTTTGGTTTGCGAAGAAATGCTTCGCATTTAATGTTATTGTTATTGTTAACCTAACAGGCTCTTATTTATGCATTACAATGATTATGCCCAATAATGCCTTTTATAGTGTTACATTCATGTTCCAAATATTTATATATAGAACGTAAATCAAAGGTTGGCAAGGATCTAGATATCATGTAATTCCTTTATAGGAGTGTAAAGTATTATCAAAATTTCTGCAACATTTCGTTCTCCAAGAACAGCTACGCGGAGCTTCCCTGCATACTGTTTTAGATGCGAAGCAGCTATTTGGCTAGGCTGTGTAACGCTGTCCCTCCGTGCGTATGGTCGAACGCGCCGCAACGCGCTCCCCTCGCCGCAGGTGTTGGAGCGGTGCCAAGTAGGTCACGCCGCAGCTGCCGGCCGCTCCGCCCGCTCGCAACAACTCTGACCCGCCTCCCGTGTCTTTGCGTTTCAAACAAACGTTTACTCGAGTAAACGCTACACCGAGTTTCGCTTCAAACCGTTCTTCCAGCACCCGCGTCGACGCCCGTTTCAACCGGGTCAACACCGTGCGCACCGCTGCTGCTTCGCATCCCATCAGGGTTCCCTTCGGGGAGATGGTCCCAATTTTTTTTAGTGATTTGCAGCACGATACCTTTTTAGGAACAATAACTCTAAAGTCAAGTGGCTTACCATGGCGAAAACGTGTTTCGCTCAAGGTCCATGGCCAGTTGCGTCAGTCTGTGTACAAACGCCTGAAGCCACCGGCGCTCTTGGACATCCTTGGCTCTCGGAAGCATCTGCCTGGCTTCGCTCAAAAGAGAGGACATCCTCTGGGCGAAGAGCGTTGAATAGCCTCGCCATTCGTCTTTCGACACGGCCGCTTCCTCCTGCAGAAAATCAATAAGCGCGCATGGCATTGCGAAAGGAACCTGACAGCATCAGTTTCATGGGGAATCATCACACTCGCTCTTTTGATTGTGTGCCGAGTATAGGAACCGCACGACTGTGACCAGTCGGCCACGTAAGAAACGTGGCGACGCCTTGTCGAGCAGCAACATTCTTGAAGCTAGGGAGATCCCATTCATCGCGGGAAAGGGAAGTAAGTGTGAGGAGAGAGAAAGTAGGAGGGAAGATGGTAAAGCAAAGCATAGCCATGTATGGAATACTGAATGATGCCATACATGGCCATACATGCCATACTGAATGATACTGAATGATGCCTGCGTGATGCCATGTATGGGATCACGCAGGCAAAATTATGTATAGCATAGCCATGTATATTATGGATAGCAAGTGTGCTGGAAAGGGAAGAGATGGTGTATAGAACAGCCATGTAGAGCGTAGTCATGTATAAATTACGGTATAGAAAGAAGGACTCAAAGGGGAGTGAGGGTTGCCAAGAATTAGAATGAGGGTGAAGGTGCAACATAGCATGGACAGCATAGTCATGTGCATAACCATTTGTGTGGTATACTATAACAACGGGTGGGAAAGGGAAGTGAGGATTAATAGAAGTGATGTGGCCCTGAGTAGGAGGGAAAGAATGAGGGGATCGGTACAGCATAGCATAGCCGTGCATAGCACAGTATAGCAAGGTGTGGAAAAGAGAAGTGAGTGCGAGGAGGAGGAACATGTGGGCGAGCATGAGGATGAGGGTAAAGCAAATCATAGGCCGTGTATACTATCGTATAGCGAGGGAGTGACAAGAGAAAGTGGGGGGCGAGGAGTCTCTTGCGTTCCCTCTCCACAATTGAAACACTTAAGAAAAGTGGTCTGCATCCACACATCTTGCAATGCACGGGAAAGTGCCCTACCTGCGCCTTTTAGTAGAAAATTGCGATGTTGACGCGTGCGCTTATTGAAGCATCGGCCCTGTCTGGCCAGACGTAGGAAGTCAAATATGCGAAGCTGTCTACATCAGGAAGTTGGGCGCTGCGTTATGTTGGTACTGAACCTTAGGTACATATTACATATGAAGATTTTGCAGTACCTGACGACACTATAATTTCACCATGTAGTGCACGCGTTAAGGTCCGGTAAGAATAATAGAAATAATCGGGGGGTGGAACGTAGTAGATTGTATATGAGCATAATTACTGCTGTTAGGTTCTGTAACGCATGCGTGGCGGTGTCCTAGCGAATACCTTTCTTTTAATAAACTCCCTCCTTCTCCGGTGTGCTTCTCTATTCTTGTGCTCTCGATTAACTTACTGGAACCCTTCACATTGACATAGCATAGCCATGTGTAATAGAATGTAAGCAAGGGGATGGAAAAAAGTTGAGAGTCAGGAGGAGAGATGTAATAGTGAGGAGGAGAGAAAGGAGAAGGGGAGAGTACAGCAAAGCATAGCCATGTGTAGTACAGTACGGCAAGGGATGCGAAAAGAAAATGATGGCGAGGAGCACTGATGGGAGGGCGAGAAAGAGGGAAAGGATAAGGGGGAGGGTTAAAACATAGCATAGGCATGTGTAGTATAGTCTAGCCAGGGGGAAAAGACGCGAGGGTGAGGATGAGGAAAAGAAGGAGGGTAAGGCTTAGCAGAGCTCTGTGTCCACATACGGCTTTAGGTGGATGGATGGATGGATGCTATGAGCGTCCCCTTTATAACGGGCCGGTGACATGTCTGCCACCAGGTCTGTTCATCTATAAGCGCCATCTATATGCATCTATAGGGTGATAGTAATTGCGGAAGATCGAATTGAGAACGTGGCGACCTATCACCGTTCCGTGAGAGCGCAAACAATTGTGGAGTAAACCATACTGAAACATATTATTGAAAAAAAAACAGCATACAGTTAAAACTCGATTTAACGAAACCCGATTTTACAAAGTTCCCCATCTAACGAAGAAATTTCCATTCCCGGGTAAGTATTCATACAGTTCAATATTTTCATAAACTCAATTGAACGAACTATCTTGGCTACCAAATCCGATCAAGCAAAGCTTTTCGTGAAAATATTTAGTAAAAAAGCTGCGATTTTCTTCTAATTTTGACGGGGACGGCTTTTTCTTTGAGCATGTGCAGCAGCTGGTATGGCGTTAAAAGATGTAGGCGCCCTAGTGACGGCCCCAGTTTTAATTTGACAAGGCTGCGTGCAGCACCCAAGCGCGGAACGACGGACTTCGCTGTCGGTAGCTCTCTTATGTATCGGATGGTGCAAGGGGCAACGGTGGGTGCCTTCTTCACCTAATGTCTTATGCAAGATTGCACAGATCCTGTCCTCGAAACTTCCTCGCTTGGCCTCCTAGTACAATCGCTGCGTTTAATTTCTGCGTCTTCGCATATCGGTAGTCTGTAGCTTCACGTGACGGTCTGCCTGGCCTGCCTTGCCCGGACATGGTGCCCCGTATATCCCGGAGTCCTGGGAGGTTCCAAGTAGGGGCACTTTCGGGCCACCCTCACGAACTTTTCGCACGCAGAAGCATGGCTTGGCGGCAACAACAACAACAACGACCAAACATACAAAAAAAAACCCACCCTGGTACCTTTAGGTGGCAGCCACATTACATTTTCAGATTTCGACGACCGAAACATTCTTTTCTCTCTTGTGCGAGCATCTCATTTCAACGAAATAATTTGAACGTTCTCATCACTTCATTAGATCGACTTTCAACTGCATATAAAATTAGTCAAAAAGTCTTCATTATCACTCTCTACATTACCTAAGAATACAGCTTTCTGACAATGAATAGCGTAAGCTGACCACCTATAACGATAGATATTGAAGAAAAGACTACAGTGAATGCAGATTCAGCTTGAGTCCAAGGCGGATCCACCATTGCGTACGAAGTGCTGTTAGTGCTACTCACCAAACCCGGATCCTTTAGGCCTCTTGTGTAGTCTAGAAAAGAAAGAAAGTCGGGTTCACACAGTGCAGGTAGAAATAAAAGACAGAAATAATAGAGAAAATATTAAGGAATTATTACTGTTATAGAGATAAATGACGCACATTAACCTGGTTTTAAATATGACTGAATGTTCTAGATCAGGAGTGTGCAACCTTTTGAGGCGGGGGGGCTGAGTAGCATGAAGGCGACACGGCGGGGGCCGCACGAGAAATTCAGGGAGGGGGGGGAGGCTTTGCAGGCACAGAGAAAAAATTCGGCGAATTCACAAAAGTGCGTGGAACTGGAGCAGAAATCGGGTTGATTTTCAGCGCGCATGACCTTAAGGCTCCAATTTCCGAACATAGGTTACCATGCCGACTGGAAGCGATCTTTCTTTTGTCCCTGTCTAATCCCTATTTGAGGTCAAAACGCCATGTCGGCCCCCCAGATAGGATGTCACAAGGGGAGGGGAGGGGCTCTGACGTAGTGCTGGGGTCGCATAATACTTCCCCTCTGGCGGCATGTGGCCTGCAGGCCGCAGGTTGCCGACCCCTGCTTTAGATCGACAAATCAAAGAATTGTTCGCAATGTGATGCTTATACATTGAATAGAATAGGAAAGTGAACAGACATATGCTTGCCATAGTGCTGTGTGTGTATTTCACGAACCGACAGAAAAAAAAAACAAGCATGAACATTTGACCAATGTGTCGTTTCCCTTGCAAGAGCATCTATACAGAGGTATATGACGTAACCAAATGCAAACATCGCGTAGAATTAACTAAGGAGAAAGCAAAGACAGGAGGTTTGCATGACTTCCAAGCTTGATGACGACAAAATGAAGCATTGTTTTGCGTTGTCCTATACTAATGAGGCGCAGTAGCCGAACTCTTGTAAACTCCACTTCTTTTGTTCAAACTCAATTCCTGCTGAATATATTCACGCTTTACTAGTTCCACTTGCCTGACTTAGTTGAGAGGGAATAGATGCATTGCCTTTAGCACAATTCGGCTTTCGCTTGTGCCTGTGGCTTCCAGTTTTGGAATGAATAAATTAACATGTTGAAGATCGCTCAGGCCCTTTGAAATCTCATCCACTATGAGTATTGTCGCGAGTAAAACATCGGCCTTTTTTCCGCAAATAGATCTTCTGGCCTAGAGCTAGGCCTCAACACAGATCTTCCTTTCAGTGGCTACGTTCGTAAGCTGCAATAACTAGGTTGTTATTGATTAAAGCAGGCGCTCGTCTGTCCTCTAACTTCTTAAACCAGAATACCTAGAACACCGATTTTTCTATTCGTTGTCATCGTCTAAGGCAAGTCTTTATTTCACTTTCCACCAAGGATAAACTGTATAATAGCCTCATGGGCAGCGAACTTAAGTTTAAAATACCAGTTCAAAGGAAAAACGTCTCGCAAACTGAGCATCGTTCATGGTTCCTCTAAACCGACGGAGATCTCTGAAAACGGCTCTCTAGCACGTAGTCTTGTCCACCCTTGAGCAGTGAAATCCTTTTCGCGCATTCAGAATCACGTCTGAGAACGCTTCAATGCACTCTTGGCCTTTCTTTTCTGTTCACTAAAGTGAAGTTTGTGTAGACCGGCAAGAAACCATACAGCGTGTCCTTTTCTTTTTTGAAATTTGAGTGAGAAATGGCAAGGAAAGGAACCCGAAGTTTCATGTTCTTTTATTCCCTCGCGCTTTTGATTCTTTCTTGGCACTGATCCTGATCGTTACGAGCTTCCTGCTTCACGAGAAGTGCAGGGAATTTTCCACTTGGATAGCATCAAATCTGTGATCACGTCTCAGAAGAAGGAAAAACGAAAGGTAATATTCCTTTCTTACGGACTCTAGCAAACTTACTTTGCATGAAGATATGGCTATAAGAGACAGGGACATTGTAAATGAATGCTTCTTCTTCGAGTTGCCACGGCGTGGAGAGAAACGGGAATAATAATACTCCCTCACAGTGAAAGAAGCTCGAAGATTAAACTTTATCTCGTGGGTTCTTATCTAAACACATGGAAACAAAGGAATCGCTTTTCTCGACACCGACTGCACGATATTCAATGAGATTAGTTTAATGTAAAAGAAGATTTACGTTATGATGGCTGAATGCATGTAGATTCCTAATTTCAGTTGGCTACTTAAAAGACCCTTAAAACTGAAAAACGTAAATAAAAAATCAAAGTACGACGGGTGCATACCCTCAGATCGCCTTGTAAATATAACATAAATGATGTCCACTATTCCTATGAATATGTACATTTTATGTGGACAAATTTGGCCTATTACAGAAACTGATATGACGTACCTGTTGAACAGTTACGCGAGGACGGCGTATACAAGACCATCACAACCAATTCAAGGAATGCAACAAAGCTGCCAAATCATTTTATCTTCCCTGGTTTGGATGTTCGAAATAAGGAGACGATGATGTTTGTTCCGTATGGAGATACAGTAATTCGTAAAATTCCTGCTTCTATTTGAAACACCATTTTTTTTAGAAATTAATGCATAAGAAGTTAACAAGTAAAAGTACCGCTTCCTGCGATCGCTGTGAATTCGTGTTTGTCCTTAAAATGTAACACCAAATGCAAATCGGCCAAAGATCAATTTTATTTACTCTTCGAGTGGTTATTTATCTTAAATGTGTAAGCCCACGCATATTTCACTTTCCATTGACTACCTAGCTCTTCGAACACACCGAAGAAAACAATAGTTGCAGAAACTGTATTAAAACAATAAATCTTGTTCCAGTTGCATGATTTGCTTTTGGGAACCACCTGATTATATCATTTTCTGCACCCTGATCTACCAACTCGATATTGGTGTTTATCGGAAGCACAGGCAATAGAGATAACCGAATATCAGTTCGTCAAGCTGCCTGTGATCCACTGATACTGATGAAACCTGGCTAAACCTAACGAAAGTGGCGTTGTTCCGAATTCTGTCATGACCTTTCGTTGAAACGCATCTTCATAACGCCAGTCAGAGACAACCCGAGACAAAATAAAACAACAATAAGACGGCACAGCGGATAATTTTAAGAAATGCAAGCAAAGAAACAACAACACTACCGAAAAAGTGCTCAGAAGATTAGGCAGAGCAGCAAAGTGGGCGCAAATTCGGGTCAGATCAAGCTCGGGAGCGGGGTGTAAATTACACACCAGTAATCAAGGCCATCCCTTTGGAAACGTCACAATGCTTCGTAGACACAATGATCACGAGTCATTTTCGTCCTTTTCTAAACCGAAAAAAGAACGTATTTGTGGGAATTCGTCGGCCTGCGAGAGTATTCCAATTCTATAGGAGCTACGAGGCAAGTGGTTTTGAGCGCACGCATCAATCACTTCTAATGACCTAACCGCGACCCGCAGAATGTTCCACAGATCCTCACTCCCTTCTCCGCCGCATCTTCTCCACGCAGTCATACTACCCCCCCACCCCCCCTTCTTCATCATTTATGCATGCCTTCAGTTCGAGGCCTTCTTTGCAGCATTAGACACTTTTGTGCAACCATGTTTAAGGAATGTGGGAGCGGAAGAACAGCGCATTGCACAGTATAACTACCTCCCTAAAGGCAAGCCACCTTGCAAGCCCTGTTGGAGGGGTTATTGATTTGGCAAGTGTTTAGAAACATTGGCTGGTGAAACAATGTTGTGCAGCTTTAAATGTGAGGACCCTCCAAGCGCTTTAAAAGGAACGTATAAGTGCTATCTCAAGGGCAACGCATTCAGGAACATTCCTTCGGTGGGACTAAGGCGTCAGTTAATGGGAGGCAGGGGCCGTGGTGGAAGGGGGGAGGCGCTCGTCATTTGTTCTAGTACGCTTTTACACGGGGGGGGGAGATTCGCCCTCTCCCCTTGGAAACATAACTCAGCAGAAATAATTTGGGTGGCATTTTATTTTAAGCACGTAGTATCAAGGTGAAATGATCCTTGGATCAAGAAACATTGAAATATTTATCACAACAATGACCGATTATTTTGTGTACCTCACTCTCGATTCAATTAATCCAGCTTCACTTGCACATCCCTAGGAACTGATAACGCTTCGAAGAAAACGATAAACGAAGGCGTCAGAAAGAAAAGATCAAGAAAAAAAATGTTCTTGAGTAGCGATTGGGGTATGTAGTTCAAAACCTTGCGCTAAATGCAACTTCACTACTGTGAAACCTGAGAAAGGGCGTTGCACGGTCAATAGTTATTCCCGTTCGTAGAGTAACCTGTGATACGTTTACCAGACGGTCGATGTCACCAACGTTTGAAGTAAGCATGCAGGGTTTCCTCGGCCCATGCAGAATCTTGTTAGTGAGATTCGAAAGCTCGGTATATGCGACATGCGCGCTACTTATTGCAGCGCTTGATCGACTTCCTGCTTGTTACAGCAATTGATATATGTGTCGTATGCAACGATTTCCTTCAGGTTGTTTTCCCATATAAAAATGAAGCAACGAATGCGCTGGTGAATGCCGGTGGGAGGAGCAATCGTGCCTTTGGTGAGGTAGCGGCGCCATCTCTTGCGTGACCCGGGAGTGAGACGCGTGTTTCCGAATCATATTTAAAGATATTAACTTAATTACTCCGATTAATGGTTGGTTGTTCGTGTCAATTACATTATTTTGGGCATTGCGCGTTCCTTTAAATCAGCCTTGAGGACTGCTAGCCGTTGTTTTAGGCCTCTATTGACTACTTGATTTCGAGTAAGATCCCACCACGTAAGATCTATGGATGAACGACAAGCCAGGCCCCTAAAGTGCTACGCACTTCAAAATTTAAAGGCACCGAAAAAATTTGGGGCGAGGACACATCCACTTTAGGTGTTCTATAAGATGCGTCGAGGTAAAAGAAAATGGAAGCGAGAAAACCGGGGCGCACGACCTAATTTTCCGCCTAGAAACTCCTTAATATGGGCGGAACGGGGTAAGCCAACGGCGCGCAACTATCGGTTTCACCCTCATTCGTCAGCCTTGATTAAAACCTGCTCGTGGTGGACCGAGCGCTGTGAAATAGCCCACGGTGTCACGACTCTTGGGACCAAGGACATTCTCCTCCTTTGTCTCTGCCAACACAACGGCCCGGCTCTTCTAAACTCCCCGTAATTCCTTACCGCGCCTCCTTTCATCTCCTTTTCGAAGTAATGAGACAGCGACGCCATTTTCTCTTTGAAGGCACCGGCCATTTCGGTGATCGTATAGAATATACGGACAGGGCTCTTCGCGTGACACCTCTTGTCACCGCTAAGGAATATTCCTGCCTAAAACACTCACATTTTCTAGATAGTGCCCGGCAAGTCATGTGCGTGCTAGAATTTGCGGAATGCAGAGATGAAAGGAGGACACCGAACCATGCGCACAAAAGCATGGCCCTCGTGAAATCGCGGACAAACGCAACGCCCTTGTTCAGAGGTTATTTTCAAGAAGATTGCCTTTTTGTGGACCACTTTGATCTCTGATGTGAAATCAATACTACGTTAACGCGATAACGTTAAATAGCTCTTTTTGCAGAAAGTCCGGTGTCGGTGTTGGCGTCGTTGTTTGTGAGCGAAAAATCAGCTCTTTCCGTGAGCGAAAATTCGAAATAGATGCAAATAAAGAAACAATAAAAGAATTCTTTGGTTAGAGTGGGAATTGAATTCACGACTTCTGCGTGGCCAAACAGATCTTCTGGCCCCAAAACAATGTCAATGCTCGAAACTACTTCGAAAAGAAACACTACATGAATATTATGGAGTGCGACGGGTGTCATTAACACATAATTTTGCGCGGCAAAAGCGTCGAATCATACCAGGCGTCAAAACAATGTCAAATGTGTGACGAGTGGTTCGTTCAAAGGCCCACAAACCACAATGAACGCAGGATCTAATAAAATTATCATCATCATAATAGTTACGCAGGTGTGCGTGTTGCCTCACGGAACCGTAATGGGTACCTGGCGAACTCTCAAAAACGAAGAATTAGGTCGTAATGGGCACTTCGCAACTGTGCTTGCAGTAGGCATTCTAGGATAGTTTGAAAGGACAATTTACAAGGCACATAGAGGATCCTTTCCTTACGCAACGGTTGAGGAGTCCACCGAGAAGTGAATCCCGGCTGACAATTGATAGGGTGATGCGAACAGGGTCCGGTTACGCTGTCACGTTCTACTCTCGAAGGCGATACTCAAGTGTCCTCCAAGTTTTATTCCTAGCTTTCTTTCGAAAACTGCTCATTACCTTTAGTTTGTCTGTAAAGCGTGCTTTGCCTGTTAGACAGTTATGTATGTCGAAGAAGCCAACTTTCAAAAAAAAAAAAAAAACAAGGCTGGGGTGTTATTGCTCAGCTGGAAAAAGTCAAAAGCTAGCTAAGTCAAATAATGAAGCGGGGGGAAGTAATGAAGAAAATGCAGAATTCCCTTTTGAAAATTTTGAGTTGATGGATGCCGGAGTTGTTGTTGAATAAGATGGAACTAATAGTAGATGTGGCGCAAAGACTACGGAAGGAACAGTATATGTGGCAGAAATAATAATTGGTGAGTTGGAAACTGTGGTGATCAAAATGGCTCATAATGGCGCAAGTGGGAAAAATGATGAGAAATAGTGGGTGTGGTGGCGAGCTTCTTTTGGTGTTCAAATTGCCAATGATGGTGAAAATGAAAAATGCTGGCGGATGGTGGCGATGCCAATTATGTTTTTGTGTATGGCATGGTTGACAACCTGGATGGCTATGGCATGATGGAAAGCATGAAGCTGCAGCAATGTAGGCAGAACTATAGTCGCATCAGTACATACAGCTGGGTGCACATGGAAGTATGTGAAATCACACTCATTTCTAATTATTCCCTGTAGAATGTGCATAACAATATGTTTACAGTCCAAACAAGCGAACGCCGATCATCACGCTTTCTGGAGCGCTAGCTTTTTCCTCTGGTTCATGCATGCGGCATCAATAACCGCGTCATTTTGCGTGGGGCAGAGCAGCCATGCCCCACGACTGCTGTGCCCGTACTTACATCAGTTTATGCACGTTCGTATATCAGTTTGACATCATGACATGATGCTGTACTGTGATGTTTATAGTTCTAGAGGTGTCGGTGTGAACAGAAACCGTATTTTTTTTACATCGCCACACAGTTGTCGAGGAGTATTATGAGCTCTGGCTTCGCAACCCCTTTAAACGGGTTGACCGGAAAACAGGCCCCACTTGATATCGCCACGCTAGGAACGCATCTCTGGCAATTCTTGAACACTAAATTGCCATAGTTGCTCTTTGAGGTAACAGTCAAGAAGCTTCCAATTATAAATTCCACAAACTTCAACCTTCGCAAGTCACCTGCGCTGATATAGGTCCCACCCAGTACGACCTCCAGCAAATGTTAGGCCTAGCATACCGACTGAGTTCGTCTACATGTAATCGGCGCTAATGGGTTTATGAAATTCCGACGAGCGCGAATGACTTTGCACCACCACTGTGGCATCGGTTAACGTAAATGAGGCACTTTTTCTAGTGCACGATGTCCGCACACGAAGCGATGAGCATCGATGCCAGGTGCGCTTCCAGCAAAGGCCTCCTCTGACTTTCGCAGGCACTTCTTTGACTCATATGTCAGAACATAGGCTTGTCAATCGGTAGGGCTTATTGAACCAATATAATGGCGTACTTTTTCCACGCATCGAACTCGTTTTTGGCGAAGCCGTTATGTATAGTTGTAGCTATCGATAGAGCTACAAATCAGTGCACTGGCACGGCCGCGCGGTATATCGTCGGTTGCGCGAGACAACATGAGAATACTCCATCAATTGAACGTGCGTATTTAATTAATGAGATTAGAGTCAACGTAAAGCCTCTGTATATGTCGACCATAGCAAAGAGTGAGAAACGGTTATTAAAAGCGTTAACAATGCGAGTGAGCAAAACCGAAATCAGCCTCCAGCTGCCGTACTACTTGCGGAGCAACACGAATGTGCGGACGCCCCGCCTCCGTAGCGTTCGCTCCAATGTCAAAAAAAGGTTGTCACCGAGTATACTTAAAGTCATCGACAAACACGCTATAGGTTGAACGTGATGATACCTAAACTAACTATACGTGCCGGATAAATGCAAATAAAGCCCCCAAAATGTGACAAGTATCTGGAAAATTCCTAGAAGGAAGCCCGCTCAATATAAACGGAACTGGCTAACACCATACAACTTACCAGCGCACTGACTTGCATAGAGCCGGTGGCTTTAGCATTTCATAGAATGTACTATTCTGGAAAGCCTCCATGCTTGCTCAAGTTGCACAACAGCCTCAGAATGTACATGAAATGAGGATTTTGAGGTCAACATAAAGTAGCGACTTTGCTACAATATGCCATCTTTCTTAGTTCATACCTTTTAATATATCATCTTTATCAAACGCATTTAAATGCACGCTATGTCTGAATCTTTGTTGAAGAGATCCTCAGTGCTCATAGGTACTAAAAAAATGACAGTGTATTTTAAAGGGGCAGACACTTTTAAGGCGAAAGCCTTTAATGTCTCATGCTCACGTCCGTCCGGTGTCCGTCCGTCCACACCCCCCACTGCGCATGCGCCAAACCATTAAAAAAATAAAAATAAAAATCCTCCTCTCCACCTCTCTCTCCTCTAGGCATCCCCCTCCCCGCGGAGGCCACGCCCTCTCTGCGCATGCGCGTCACCCCCCCTCTCCCTTCCTCCCCCTCCTACGCTCCCCCCTCTCTCCTCTGGGCATCCCTGCCCACGGCGTGCACACCCCCCACTGCGCATGCGCGTCTTCCCCTCTCCTACGCTCCCCCCTTCTCTCGCCTCGCGACGCCGACGCAGGCAGCGTCTGCTAGCGAGTTTCTTGGTTGAAAAAACCGACTGCTCGCGCTGCACAACCGTTCACTGGCCACCCCGTATATATGGCAATGGATCTTGACCTGCAACGTGGTGCCGGTGGGAGATTTCTCCTGTGCGTTGTCGAACGATTAAAAATTCGCAGCGTGCGCGTTAACTGAAAGCGGACTGCGGGTCTCTGTGTCCAGTCCGAGTCTTCTGTCTCTCATTGTCCATTAGCAGCGATTGGGATGTTCTAGTGGGAAACACCGGTCCATCACTGCGTGCTTTGCGCCCCCCAGGTTTCTCTCCTGTGCAACGCTGCGATGAGCGCCCGCGTCAACACCGCCGCCAGTGTAAGCGTTAGCGCCCGCTGCTTCGCATCTACACATGGTTCCCTTTCGCGGGAGATGGTGCAATCTTTAAGGCAAAAGCCTTTAATGTCTCATGCTCACGTCCATCCGGTGGCCGTCCGGTGTCCGTCCGACCTCCGTCCGGCGTCCGTCCGTTCGTCTGTCCGTCCGTCTGTCTGTCTGTCTGTTCGTCCGTCCGTCCATCCATCCGTCTGCCCGTCCGTCCGTCCGTCCGTCCGTCCATGTCTGTCCATCCGTCCATGTCCGTTCGTCCGTCCGTCCGTCCGTCCGTCCATCCATCCGAGATCTGGCACGGAGCCAGGTGGCCGCCGGGATGCGCAGACGGACGCCGGTCGCGTCGGACTCTATAGCGCTCGCGCGTTGCTTGCGTAGCGTCGCTGTGCCCAGAGTTTGCAATCATTATGACCGACGCTGTCTCAATGGACCCAGGCGTTGACGGAATACACTTTCCAATTTACAAAGGGTCCGTCAATTTAAGAGCTGGAACGCGGATGGCGTTTGCACGATGAGCAAAGCGCGAGAAAATACTAACACATGCGAACGGAGGAAGATGAGTCTCGCGTCTCGCTGCGATTCGCGGTAAAAAATGAAAGAAGAAAACACGCACCCATTCGGTTTGTGTCTTATCCCACTGAGAGTGTAAAAGAAAAAAAGACATGGCATAATCAGTGGAATGGCCACACGCTTTCGCCGAACACACTTTGGAATGTACAAACTATCCTTCAATTTTCTTAGTCGTCATTGAGTTAAAGGAGTTTATTGCTTCACGAATGAAGGCGGCAAATATTTTTAGAATCCTCTAAGTACGAGAGGAGTAGCAGGGATTTGTCGCACTATTTAAGCGCCTTCTCTGTCGTTTTAAGCGCTCTCAAACAGTTTTCGGTGCTCCTCGCCGGTCCCCGCAAGCCATTTTGATGAACGTGTTCACTTGCAGACAATCTAGCGTTCATTTACATGCGACTTGGTAAATCATTTAGGAGTGTTCCTGCTTCTTCCTCATCCAAACTCGGCTACACCGACTCTTTTTGAGGTGCGCGACGTTGAAGAGCTACATATATGACAACAAAAGCCACAGCGCAAGAGACAACTGTCCAATTGAAAACACGTGACGAAAGCACCATCGTGCACCAATCAGCGAGGGGTGGTTCGTGAGAAGGAAAAAGCGACTTAAGTAAGCAACAACAAATGGAAGCGAAAGGTACATTGTGGCCAAAGCTACGCACATAAGTATTGAAGTGAGATAGATACTTTCAGCGCGGGGTGGTAACAGTGACGATTTCCGGTGACCTGAAGCGTCGGGGTTGTCGCAGTAAAACAGAAAAAACGCTGTTCCAGTTTTCTAGCAATAAACTTGAAAAAATACAGTAAGAGAGCAGATGGAAGAGAAGACAGTCTTGCTTTTCCGTGCTATATAATGCGCGCGCACACGCACACACCAGCGCAAACATACGCACACCCAAAGCCAGTTGAAAAAGAAGCCTCAGCGCTCTACGTAAGCGGATCACAGCCACCTTTAGTGGAACGCCTAAAAGCCGGGGCGTTTTTTTTTTTTTTTTTTCAGTCTTGACTCAGCACTTGTGGGCGCTTTCTGCAAGAGTTGTCAAGAATCGCAAACGCACTCGCGTATTTTTCTCGTTCCTCCTGGAAACTTTGCACTCTCTAAGTACACGCTTGCGGTGCTGCTTTTTTCTCTTTAAGGCCGAACCAAGTGGCACTGAATTGGCAGCAGGCGAAGTTCTAAAGTGCGCCGGTGCATTAGATCCCGAGTGTATTTGCACTCCGACGTGCTGTTCGTGGTATCGCAGAGATGCTGTTCGTGCTATCGAGTGCGAAAAGAAGATTATTGCTGATACAAAAAAGCACATACAAAACAAAAGCGGAGATGAAAGTATTGTAGATTTTGTCGCGGTGAGTGAGTAGAGAGAGAGAAGAGTGAAGTACATAGATCGCCTCGAGAAAATACCTCCCTACTCTATCGTCATATCTGTACCAAGATCTGTAATGTAAAGACAAAAAAAAAAAACGCTTCGCCATTACATTTCACTGGTCTATAAAAAGTCTATGGTAAGACAAACGCACGTGTTCGTGTAAGCTACCCGCGACTAAAGACTGCCGAAGTGCAACAGCATACTACGCTGACAGCAGAACGACAGGATTACTATGATGTGTCTTAAGTTATAATATATATCTACTTTCCAAGATTTCTGCCAGTGTAAGAAGCAATACATTTCTTCACGTGACAAGGAACTGACTAAATCTGCTTTATTCACTGCACCATGAAAGAAGCCAGACAAAATCACAGTGTTTTAGGTGTAGATGGGGTATGAACCTGATAGAGGATACCTGAAGCTTACGGTATAGCTCAAAACCAGCTGTTAATGCATGAGGTGTAGTTCCATTGCAGAGTTCCTTATTCCACTAAGAGGATGATTCTCGTACATCGGCTGCCTGATGTTCAGAAAAAAAAAATGGAGTAGTCTGCACTGGGAGCGCAATGCTAAAGACGCCGTGGAGCTGATGGCCCCTAGGTAGTCCTGGCATTTTGTTTTTTTCCTGTATTTTTTTTTTTGCAAATTTTCTCTTACTTTGTCTATCTTCTCTGTGTCTGTTGTCTACGCCTTTTTTTTTTTGTCCGTGTCTATTTCTAATTCTACCTTTTCCTCTGTCTCTTTATTTCTTCCTATTTTTAGGCTTTTCAGCTTTCTTCTTCTGTCTTCTCTTTGTTTATCTTTTACTCTGTATCTTTCGATTCGAGTTTCTTTTTGTCTCTTTATCTCGCTCCCTGTTTCTTTCTCTTTCTTTTATTTTCTTTCTTTCTCTGCTATTTTTTTCCTTTGGACTTTCACTAACTCTGTTTCTTTTTCTTGCTTTCAATGCTATTCTTTACTCGATCCCTCCTCCTTTATCTTCCCTTTACCTCACTTCACTTCCCAACCCCCCTTGCTATACTGTACTGTACAAGGCTATGCTATGATCTGCTAGTGTGCCTGGATAGCTGAGTAATTAAGACGCTGGCCTTCGGAAAGAGGGGGTGCGCAGGTTCGAATCTCGCGTCGTGCAGAAAAAGTTTTCCCCCAGTATCTCTCCTCCTCTATTTTTATTTCTCTTCCTTATTTCTCCTTCTCTCTTTCTTTCTCCCTCTCTCTACTTGTTGTCTCGCCCATCATAGTTATTGCATCCCGCGCCGGAAACTCGGTGCACGTGTTTTGGGAGCAATGTAATAGATGAAGCAGAGGATGAAGAGAGCGCGTACCGGAGGCGCTCCACGGCGGTTTTCAACGGAGAGAGAGAGAGAGAGAGAAATAAACGTTTATACAACACAGTGTTCCCAGCGATGCCCGCTATTTCCCTAAGGAGGGAGGACTCCCTAGTCCAGGAACCCTCTGGCTTCGACTGCCCTCTTGGCCATGGTGGCGAATAGTCCCTGGTCGGCGAGGTCCTGGCATTCCAGAAGCAAGTTTGCCAGGGTGTCCGGTACGATGCAGAGCGGGCACATGTAGCTATGTTTCGTTGGGTAGAGGTGGTCCATTGATGTTCCATGTATGTGTGTGTTGCTTTGCAGGCGT
>JALIZH010020664.1:0-63350 GCA_030522465.1 Rhipicephalus appendiculatus | reverse complement strand
TACTATGGTGGCAGTAATTGAGGTTTCATAAATAGATGGAACCTCGGGTTCGCCATCTAAGTGACTTGACGAGTTTATAAGGGGCTCGCGGAACCCCGTGGAGGGGCCTGCGGCACCCCTCGGTTCCGCGGAACCCACTTTGAGAAACGATGCTCTGCATTATGCGTATACAGTAACATTCAGACAGTTGAACACTCGCTTTGTTTAAATATGTGTATCGATTGCTCTGAAAAAAAAACATGGCTGATCCCTCCGTCATAGGAATCGGTATAACACGAAAGTGAAACGTGTCTTCGCAGAAGTAGTGCTTATTGTGTAGCGATATATGATAGCTTGTACAATGTCTATTGGTGTTTGACAGCTATAGCACTGTTTGACGTGGACACACCCACGCTGACGCCCAGTGGCAAATCGCCATCGCGACGACTAACGCCTATGGTCATGAATTAACCGTTGTTGTAGCTGAAGTTGTCAACATGATATACCTGGACACAGCGTATCGTGAATCCAGCGAAAAGACACCAACAAGCACGTAATGAACACTGGTACTCGATATGCGCGTCGTCAAAGAGAAGTGGTACGGTGTGCGCTCCTGAGTAATATGGTAAGCTACTCCTGCGCTCATCCATGCACTACCACGCTGCGCTTCAGCAACGCGGGAGGCAGAGAACACTTTCATAAGTAATTTTTCTTTCTCATTTGGTAGCGTTAATTACATCAACGTCATATCCGTAACGGATATACTTGGTGGACCCCGGCATGAAACACTTTCGTGTTAAAAAATTACTAAAATGGCTTAATTTAAATGGCTTACATGGGGCTGTCGTACTTCGAGAAAGCTTTAGACGCTGCTTTGCGAAAGCTCTTCGTAAGGCAGGTCTGGCTACCGGCGAGCGCGAGCGCGACCGGCAACCACAGCCACCGATCGCGATCGTCGTCTTTTGTAACCGCGGAGCGTCTGTCAATCGCACTCAGTACAATAGTAAGAAATTCTTCGCAACCTGTACATTCACAAAGACGGGAACTGCTGCAGTGAACGAACACATCGCACAGTAGAATATGTACTGTGAAACAATCACTACCCATTTATTAAGGCAGCCGACATTCTCACGCCCAAACAAATGCTACGATGCACCCGGCCACAAGATCGACAAGCCGTCTTATGACACCACGCCTTTTGGTCTCCAGAAACCACGCAATTGCGATACATCAGCTGGTCTTTATTTCGACTGTCGTCACTGCAAGATCAAAATAATTTAGAGATAAATCTAGAAGAGGGAAATATTCATGCTCTGAGCGCTTCGGGCTGTAGCCACGACGATGAAATGACATGTCCAGCAGCAGTGCGGCGGGGAGAGAGCTTTCAAAAATCCGTAATCAATTGTTCCATGTACAAGAGGCGATCGATATGGCGTGACCTGCAGGACATGAGTACGTACAATGCAACGTCGCTGCTTCGACCGCCGCTTTCTCCGATAGTTCAAACAAACAGGCTTTCACTTCCGTGCTGAAAGCGTTAAGCCGGCCAAGCCTTGCACATTAAAATGCAGTGCCTGCGTGACACGCTGTCAGCGTGGTCGACGTATCTTGCGCGAAGTATCAGCATTTCTGCGGCCTGCGTCAGCATGCGTCTCGGAAACAGGTTATAGACGAAAAAAAAGGAACAATAAGTAATACAGGTAGAAATGGAAGACCGACACGTCGACGTCGACGTTTTGTAACTCAAGGTATGAATTAGGCAAATGTGACGAGCATTTCCATAGCAGAAAATACACATGTTCTGACTCGAGGTAGGTATATTATGTAAACACGTAGCGTAGATATACGTTTCTACAATATAACGCAGAGTTGTGGCAGGCCACATTTTTATACGTCTAGACATATAACATAAATAACATCGCACCAGTTATCCAACGGGTGCAAGTGCATACCTCATAGCCCGGGTGAGGCTTTACAAGGTACTTCATTGTGGCAAACAAGGCAAAATACGATTTGCCTACGGCAGCGCTTGCGTCGACACACAGTGTTTGCATGAAACTGTTTAGCAACTTTGGAGATAAGCTTTGGAAGATTTATGATGAGAAATGCACTAACAAAAGCAATACATTTCGTCTTCCTAAGGTGTATCGATTCCAATTTGTGAACCTGAGCTTTTTTGTCTATAAACTAACGATCACTTTCATTTTGTTGACATGTATATCGTTTAAATTATCACATTCAGTGAATAATAAACCTTCCACCAGATAAAAGCAAGTCTACGCGATGTTGACGATCGATTCGTCTACTCGCCGCCCTAGTGACGTTCGCTTTCACTTAACATATTGTACTTAGTTTAACATGTTTAAACACATTTTCATTCCCGCTCACTTCATAGTTTAATGTTGCTCCAAGGTTCAACTTGTTCCTTTCTGCTGCGTATACATATTCCGCATTGCGACTGCAAATGCTTGGACAAAACCTTCCAACTCACTTGCTTTCCTTTGTTCAGTTCACACTCAAAAAAAAAAGTCGAGTATTTTGGGAGTATTTCTGCTACACAACAATAATCGTCATCTGGCTCGCTCACGTTTCCTCTCTTGAAAACCCGGCTCTCGGCACATTCCTATCAAGATTGCTATCTCACGCCGATAAAGCGCGCGGCGTTCGTGACCGGGAAGTGCCGGGACGGCGGTGATAACGCCAGGAAAGCACGCGGAGTAGATGACGATTATAGTTGCGTGGCAAAAAGACACACTTTTAAATGCGAATGCATTTCATAGTCGGGCTATGTCAGGCGGCGTTGTCCCGCGTTGTGCCGCGTTGTCCGGCGTTGTCCGCGGAGGAGGAGGTGGAGGACAGGTTGAGGAGGTGTCCGCGCGCCGGCAGGTGTTATCTCTCCGCTCTCACTCCCTCTCCCATAGGCCACAGCTGCGGGCGCGCGCGCTTATCCTCGCCCCTAGCAAACGGAGCATGCGGTGCGAGAGAGTGTAGGAGAGGGTAGGTGCAGTGCTTCGCCGCTCCTTCTCTCACCGTTCGCTCTCTCTCCTCCCTGCGCCCCACTCTCCCGTCCGCTCGCGCCTCACTCTCGACCGTTCGCTGGCTGGGCGCCTCTCAAGGCGATGAAGTCGGTGTTGGCGCATTCGCATTTCCTCACGATTCCCTTCGGGGAGGTGGGGGCATTTTTTACTCGATTATTTCTTAGAGTGCAAAAATTACGACAGCTATGTTTTTGCGTACATGGCCATCTACCTTTTCACCACATTTTCCAGTGTTTGACGCTAAACAAAAATAAATAAATTGTAGTGAAGAAGATGAATGCTACTCGAAAAGGCAGCGGGTACTAGTCAGGCTGAGAAGAGGATGATGTTTCGTTGTCTCGGCGCTTAGGCTGGTTCCGCCATTACGACGCAACTTGTCGCGACTGCTGTTCTCTGTTATAAACAAGTGCTGCTACTAAACGCCTTGTTTTAATTGGTGGAGGTGCTGGGTTTTCCATAATCCTGGAACTTCGGAACCGTACGTTGCCTCCAGTTCCTACGATATCCACGGAAGAAGGTCAGCAGGCGGCCGCCTCGGCTCCAACTGCTCCGGCTCCTGTCTGTTCCGGCCCCATTCGGCAACGCGACCCACCTACCTTCAGCGGGACTGACGACAAGGACGTGGAAGATTGGCTCGACGAATACGACCGGGTGAGCAAGCACAATAAATGGGACGACGCGCACAAGCTTACCGTCGTCCAATTTTATTTAACCGACGTCGCCAGTCTGTGGTACCGTAATCACGAGAGGGACCCTCCCACCTGGTCAGCCTTCAGAACGGCGTTCGCGGATTTGTTCGGCCGTCCAGCGCTTCGCAAGCTACGTGCTGAACAACGCTTGCGCGCTCGAGCCCAGCAGAGTGGCGACAATTACACCAGCTACATCGAAGATGTGGTTGACCTTGCCGGCGTGTCAACCCGGCCATGACGGAAGCCGAGAGGATCAAGCACATCTTGAAAGGTGTGACTGACGACGCATTTCAAATGCTCGTCGCCAAGAACCCGCAAACGGTAGCGGACGTAATTCAACTTTGTCAAAGCTACGACGAGCTCTGGAAACAGCGTGAATCTACTCGCCGCGCCAATGCATCATGTGCCACGATTTCCGCTTTAACGTCGGCTGGCATATGGGATGACCATTCTGCCTTGCTCCGTGAGATCAAGCAGTTTGTACGCGAAGAGGTCGCGCGCCAGCTGTCCCTTGTGCCATATGCCTTTGAAGGTGCACCCTCTACCTTGCCGCCATCGATACAGCGAGTCGTCCAGGAGCAAGTGTCCGAGGTGCTACCCGCAGCCCATGTACCACCTGTGACTGCTCCTCTGACCTATGCCGAAGCACTTACCGCACCACGACATTTCCCTGTCGCGAACAACTACGTCCCCGCGCGCCCCTATGCCGCACCACCTGAACCCGTGCACCAGGCTGCCCGTCCGTCCTCCCGACCAACACCACGCTTTCAGAACCCATGGCGCACTCCAGACAACCGCCCCATATGCTTTGCCTGTGGTTTTGCTGGTCATGCAGCACGGTTTTGCCGACGGCGTGAGTTTCCCCTGCGTGACGACGTGCGGTCAAACACTTATGACTTCCCGCCGAGACCTCGGACTGCATCTGGCCCGCCTGCCGCCATGGACACATTTCCAACTCGCCGGAACTTCAACAGACGCCGGTCACCTTCACCCCAGAGCCGTTCTCTTTCCCCTATGCAACAACGCCCTTGCCCTGTCCCTGAGGAAAACTAGAAGCCGCAGTTCCGGAGGCAAGAACTGCGCAGCTTTCGAACTCTACAAGCCCTCGTTTCTCGCCGTCTAATGTCGTCGCTGTCTCCGTTGAAGGTGTACCTGTTTTCGCCCTGGTCGACACTGGCGCCGCTGTGTCTGTAATGAATGAACAACTTTGCCGTAGACTCAGAAAAGTAACGACGCCTCTTCACGACTTCGTTTTGAGCACTGCGAGTCGGCAGCAACTTCGACCTTTCGCTGCGTGCACGGCACGCGTTGTTATTGCAGATGCAATTTATGCCGTCGAGTTTGTAGTGCTGCCAAAGTGTTCCCACGACATTATACTTGGCTGGGACTTCCTCTGCACTCATCATGCTGTGATTGATTGCGCCAGTGCCGAAGTCGAGTTCTCGCCGTTATGTTGCTCTGCTGCCGTCGACTCGCCACCTTCACCTGCAAAAGTTTTTGTTGCCGCCGACACATCGATACCCCCTTTCTCATCTGCGCTTGTGCCACTTTCCTGGGATGTCTCTAGTGGCTGAACTGTTCTTTTTACGCCGTCTGCAACCGCTGTCCACCGCAAGTGCTTCCTGATTCCTTTCGCCGTTCTCACCATTCACGATGGATCAGGTGCAATTTATGTTGCTAACCCGTTTTCCTCGCCTGCTGAATTATTGCGCGGAGAGTGCCTAGGCCTTGCCGATGACGTTGATCCCTTCTGTGCCCATGACGTTCGTGATCACTCGGCTCCGCTTCATGTTGACGCCGTTGATTGCTGCGCGTTACCCTCTGAGCCATCATTCAGCGAAGCACTTTCCCGATGCATCGACCACGACCTTACGGCCCAGCAGCGTGCCGACATCATCGCCCTCCTCGAGCGCTTCCGCACAAGCTTCGATCACCAGCAACGGACTTTGGGCCGTGCTTCAACTGTATCCCACCAAATCGACGCTGGTATTCACGCACCTCTACGTCAGCGTCCATATCGTGTGTCGGCGTCTGAGCGTCGTATCATCGCCGAACAAGTTGACGACATGCTGAAGCGCGGCGTAATTGAGCCCTCTAACAACCCATGGGCCTCCCCGGTTGTACTAGTAAAGAAAAAAGATGGCTCAATAAGATTTTGCGTCGACTACCGCCGGTTGAACAAGATCACCCGGAAAGATGTTTACCCGCTACCTCGCATAGACGACGCCCTCGACTGCTTACAAGGAGCCGAGTTCTTCTCGTCGTTAGACCTGCGCTCCGGTTATTGGCAGGTTCCGATGGCTGAGGCTGACCGCCCCAAAACGGCTTTCGTTACCCCAGATGGTTTATACGAATTTAACGTCATGCCATTCGGACTGTGCAATGCGCCTGCCACTTTCGAGCGCATGATCGACACTATCCTCCGTGGCCTCAAATGGCAGACATGCCTGTGCTACTTAGACGATATTGTAATATTTTCAAGCGATTTTCCAACACATCTTCAGCGCCTCGAAACAGTGCTCGCTTGCCTCAGCTCTGCCGGTCTACAGCTCAACTTAAAGACGTGCTGCTTTGGCGCTCGACAACTTCTAATCTTGGGCCATGTCGTCTCTATAGAGATGGCGTTCTTCCGGATCCGACGAAACTGCGTGCCGTTGCCGAGTTCCCTAAGCCGAAGACGTTGAAAGAACTTCGCAGCTTCCTCGGCCTATGCTCATATTTTCGTCGTTTTATTCGGAACTTTGCTTCCATCATATCGCCCATGACTGAACTTCTCCGCTGCAACCGCGACCTTTCTGGATGGTCACCGGCATGTGATGATGCATTCGCCACACTCCGTCGCCTATTTACATCACCTCCAATCCTGCGACATTTTGATCCACTTGCGCCGACAGAAATCCACACGGATGCTAGTGGTGTCGGTCTCGGTGCTGTGCTCGCCCAGCGTAAACCAGGATTTGATGAGTATGTCGTCTCCTACGCCAGTCGCGCGCTCACCAAAGCGGAAGCCAACTATTCAGTTACAGAAAAAGAGTGTTTAGCCATTGTATGGGCCATAGGCAAGTTTCGACCCTATCTTTACGGACGCCCATTTAGTGTGGTTACAGACCACCATGCCTTATGCTGGCTTTCTTCGTTAAAAGATCCTTCCGGCCGGCTCGCCCGTTGGGCACTCAGGCTCCAGGAGTACGACATTCACGTTATTTACCGATCTGCACGCAGACATTCCGACGCCGATGCTCTATCCCGATCGCCCCTACCATATAGTGACGAGTCGCCCTCTTCGCCTGCACACGACGTGTGCGCACTTTGTGTCAGCGACATGCGTTTGGAGCAACGGAAAGATCCCTGGGTTGCTTCACTCCTGAACTTGTTGCGTCGGCCTTCATCGCAACACATCCCTAGAGGTATGCGCCGTCAAGTACAGCACTTCGTTATCCGGGATGGTTTGCTATACCGAAGAAATTATCTCTCCGAAGGACGCCGATGGCTCCTGGTTATTCCCAGGCATCTCCGCTCGGAAATATGCGCCTCATTTCACGCCGACTCACATTGCGCGCATGCTGGAGTGTTAAAAACTTACACCCGCCTGTCCCACCGCTACTACTGGCGTGGAATGTATCGCTTCGTTCGCCGCTACGTCCGTTCCTGTATCGCTTGCCAGCGCCGGAAGAATCCCACTCCTCGTTCTCCAGCTCCACTCCAGCCCTTACCTTGCCCTGCCAGACCTTTCGACCGCGTTGGTATTGATCTCTACGGACCTCTTCCACTCACACCTTCTGGAAATCGTTGGATAATCGTCGCCATCGATCACCTTACGCGCTATGTAGAAACTTCACCATTGCCATCGGCATCGGCAAGTGACGTCGGTTCTTTCATATTACATCGCATCATTCTACGTCATGGTGCTCCACGTGAGCTGCTCAGCGACCGAGGCCGCGTGTTTTTGTCGGACGCAGTTGAATCGCTTCTCAAGGAATGCCAAGTAATTCATCGGACCACCACCGCGTACCACCCTCAAACAAACGGCATTACAGAACGATTCAACAGAACACTAGGGGATATGCTGTCAATGCACGTTGCTTCCGACCACTCCAACTGGGACCGCGTTCTCACTTTTGTGACGTACGCGCATAACACTGCTGTACAGACAACGACTGGATTCTCTCCATACTTCCTCCTTTATGGACGCGAGCCCTCTTGCATGCTCGACACCATCCTTCCTTACAGCCCTGATGTTGCCGAGTCAACGACGGTGTCACAAGCCGCTAAACACGCGGAAGAGTGTCGCCAGATTGCCCGCTCCCTCACTACTGCTGATCAGCAACGCCAAAAACACCATCGCGATAGCTCGACGCCTCCCGCATCTTATGCACCTGATGACCTTGTCTGGCTTTGGATCCCTGCAACCAGCCCTGGTCTCTCAACGAAACTTCTAGCCAAGTATCACGGCCCTTACCGTGTGGTGAAACAAACATCACCTGTGAATTACATCGTCGAGCCGCTCGCACAATCCTCTGATCAACGACGCCGTGGACGTGATACTGTTCACATAGACCGCATGAAACCGTATTACGACCCCTCTGTCGTCTCCTGCCCCTAAGTCGCCAGGATGGCTCTTTTCCGGAGGGGAAGAAAATGTAGTGAAGAAGATGAATGCTACTCGAAAAGGCAGCGGGTACTAGTCAGGCTGAGAAGAGGATGATGTTTCGTTGTCTCGGCGCTTAGGCTGGTTCCGCCATTACGACGCAACTTGTCGCGACTGCTGTTCTCTGTTATAAACAAGTGCTGCTACTAAACGCCTTGTTTTAAAATAAATAAATAAATAAATAAATAAATAAATCCGACTAAACCTACCCACTCTGGGAATTGATGCAATGTGAAACAATGAGCGAGGAGCTGCATATATCGACTTGTTTGTCTTTGTCGCAAATCGAGGCTTTCATGTTGTGACATACTTGTACAGTTCACTATGGCATGTGTGTCATACATCGATGCATAAACAATGTGGTATATACCAGGCTAATGAAACGTGAGTTCTGCAGTATACAATGCACGACCTGTCATTTGTTGTCGACACGCGCTCATGACATGTCATAGCTGTATATTTTTATGTATCGAGTATTCGAAACAGCCACCAGAGCACCATGACAACGTCATGTGAGTCATGCCGCATGTTACATGCATTTATTGGTTTGCTGGTTAGGACCTGTCATTTATTAGATGCGAAGCAGCTTAGAGCGGAGTTCAATCCGGTGGTGGTGTGCGTCCTGACCACCCCTACTGCGCATGCGCCTACTCTCTCTCCCACTCTCCTCCTTTACGCAGTTGTTCGGTCGCCTTCTCTCCTCCTGCCCCGCGCTGCTGCAGCCGCGCACTCTCCTCCTTTACGCGGGCGTTTACGCAGGCGCTCGGTCGCCTTCTCTCCTCTCCTCCCCCCCGCGCTGCAGCCCCTAAACCCATTCCCTCCTCTCTCTCCCGCATTTCATAAAAGCGCGTGTGCTCGGTCGAGGAAGTCTCGCTTGAATCGTGTGGTCGCTCCGTCGGTTCCCGGTCGCTACAGTTGTCTCGAAAGCTTCGCTACCATCGCCGCAGACTCGCGTTGTCTCTCTGTAGCGCAAGCGGTAGCTCGACGCCGACGCTTAGCTTCGACGGCCGAGTGAACGTAAACGGAAACTTGGTGTGCATCTCCAATGCTGCTTCGCATCCCCTCATGGTTCCCTTTAGTGGGAGATGGTGTAATTTTGTTCATCATACAATCATGTCACGTCTTAGCAATTTTTCGTATACGTTGAGGCAACGAAAGGGCCGTGAGCGCCCCAAAACTGTTAAATGTAAATTATGATGCACATAACATGTTTGGTTATTTGGTTATTTGGTTTTTTATGGCGCAAAAGCAGCTGAGGCTATGCTGCGCCAGACACAAGGTGTTAAGGAATGGACACTGAAATGAGCTTTTACAGCTTGCTTAAGACGTTACATTCTTTCAGAAAGTTTAGCACGTCAGCCAGGGGTACTATAGGGTCATCTCCTATTAACAAAGCAGGGTGTAAAGGTACGTGTTGTCTGTATAGTTTGCTGAAATGTTTTTGTCTCTGTGTTTCAATGTTGGGACATGTGATTAGGATATGCATAAGTGTTAACGGTTCTTGGCATTTTTCACACGTTGGTTGTTCTTCCTTTGCCAGTAAAAAGTTGTGTGTCAAGTGGGTGTGTCCAATGCGGAGTCGACATAACACAACTTCGATAAACCGTTCTTGGTGACGGCAGTTCTTCCATTCACCCAGTATCGGCTTTACCAGATGGAGCTTATTGCTCGTGCACGAGTCCCAGTGTTGTTGCCATTTTGTTAACAGCGCTAGACGGATTGTTCTCTGGCTGTCTCTTAAGGGAACTTTTATTTTTGTAAGTGTTTTGTGTACTGCTAAAAAGGCGCACTCATCTGCTTTTTCGTTGCCAGGTATCCCAACATGGCTTGGGACCCAGCAGAAACGTATAGAAGTTACCCCGCTATTTAAAAGTACGATGTTTAAAATGTCGTCAACTAGTGGTTCGCACTCGGATTTGACATGTAGAGCTTTAAGTGCGCTTAATGAATCTGTATATACGATCGCTTTTTTGTGTTTGCCAGCGATGATTTTTCGAACTGCCTCATATAAAGCGTAAACTTCGGCTGTAAAAATAGAGATACAATGAGGTACTCTCACACTAACTGCGCTTTCCCCTGTCACGATTCCAATACCCACATGATTTCTTGTTTTCGATCCATCCGTGTAAAATTCAGTGTAATCTCGATATTTGTCCTGAATTGCACGGAATTCCTGAATGATATGTTCTGGTGGGGTGGATTTTTTCTTTAGATGGCTTAAAGATATATCGCAAAGCTGAGTGAGATCCAGCCATGGCGGTAGTCTGGGTGGTTTAATGGCGACATCAAGTGCTTCTTCAGGGATGACATATGTCCGGCAGTATTCCTCGAAACGCAAGACAAGCGGCTTGATTAAGTTCGGTTTGTTAAGGTAATGTAAGCGTGAATTACACTTTGTGACAATGTCGTAGCAGATGTGTTGTGGTGATGACCTTATTCTTAAGACGTATGACAGAGTTAGTAATGCTCTTCGGTGACACAAAGGAGGTTCGTTACATTCCACATATAAGCTCTCCACTGGCGATGTTCTGTAAGCACCACTGGATAGACGTAGGCCGAGATTGTGCACAGGGTCAAGACGCCGAATGTAAGACTCCCGTGCCGAGCCGTAGACGACACAACCGTAATCTAAAATACTGCGCACGATGGAACGGTAGATGCGCAGCAGGCAGAGTCGATCAGATCCCCAGTGCTTATGAGATAACATCTTTAGAAGGTTGAGTGCTCTATTTGCCTTAACTTTTAGTGCGTTTATGTGGGAAAGGAAATTGAGTTTTTGGTCAAATGTAACTCCTAGGAATTTGTATTCTTGTTTTATCGGCATTTCAATGTTGTTTAGTTTAAGAGCAGGGTCAGGGTACAATCCACGTTTTTGCGTAAAGAGAACGGCGGTGGTTTTTTGTGCCGAAAAACGAAAACCGTTTTGGTCAGCCCATTTCGTAAGCTTATTGATTGTTATTTGCAGTTGCCTTTCACAGGATTGTAGGCTGGAGGCCCGACAGGCGATCTGAAGATCGTCAACGTAGACGGAGTGCATGGTTGTGGGAGGTATGACCTTGTTGATGGAGTTCATTTTGACTATGAAGAGTGTTGTGCTCAGAATGCAACCTTGCGGTACACCGTTTTCTTGGACAAATCTTCGTGAGAGCACTGTGCCCAGACGTACTTGAAATGTTCTGTTCGATAGGAAATCATACAAACAGGTCAGAATTCTTCCGCGAATCCCCAAGTCAGCCAGGTCTCTAAGAATTCCATGTCGCCAGGTTGTATCATATGCTTTCTCTAGGTCAAAGAAGACCGCGAGACAGTGCTGCTTGTGTAGAAATGCACCTCGTATTTCCTGTTCCAGCCTAACAAGATGGTCAGTGGTCGAACAGCCCTTTTTGTATCCGCACTGGTGTATGTCTATTAGGTGCTCTGATTCGAGAATGAAAGTGAGTCTAATGTTTATAATGCTTTCGTATGTTTTCGCGAAACAACTTGTTAATGCTATGGGCCTATAGCTGCTCGGGGATGTTGGAGATTTACCAGGCTTTAGAAACGGTATGACTATTGCGTTTTTCCAACATTCCGGCATCGTACCAGTTTCCCATATTTTGTTAAAAAATCGGAGCAGTACATTTGTCGATGCTTGGGATAGATGGGCCAGCATTGTGTAGTGTACACGGTCAGGACCTGTTGCCGTTTTTTTACCGGCCGAGAGTATTCTATTTAATTCGTGAAGTGTGAGTGGCTGGTTATAATATTCATTTGAAGCACTCGTAGTGGGCAGGCTCTGTTTTTCAGCGGATTCTTTGTATTTAAGGAAAGAGTTTGTGTAATTCGCTGATGATGATACAGTATAGAAATGTTCGCCTAAAAGGTTGGCCTGGTCTTGTAGTGTTGTTTGTGTGCCTGGACTTGTAAACAGTGGTATTGCGTATGATAAGTACTGTCCTCTAAACTTCCTCACCTGATCCCAGATATGTTTCGATGTCGCAGAACTCTTAATGGATGATATATATTTTTGCCATGAGCTCTTTTCCGCTTGCCTTCGAATGAACCGCGCTTTGGCTTTTGTCTGCTTAAAGATTACCAGGTTGCTATAAGTAGGATACCTTCGTAGGATTCCCCAGGCCTTGTTTTGCTGTTTTTTAGCTTCGGTGCATTCCGTGGTCCACCAAGGATTTAATTTTTTGCGCACAACACCGGACGATTGCGGTATCGCTTTTTCTGCCGCTGAAATTATAGCCTGTGTTATCCTTTCATTAAGCTCCTGAACGGAAAGTTCTGGTGAGAAAACCGCTTCAAGATTTGCGTTCTCAGTAAAAAAGTGGCCAGTTGGCGAGTTGCAATTTCCATCGGCGTGGTTTGGTTGCAAATGTTTCGTAGGACGGTATGAGTTTGATTATGGCGGGCTGATGGTCACTGCCATATGATGTGTCGAGGACTTCCCATTTAACGTCGCTAACAAGACATGGTGAACATAAAGCGAGATCTAAACAGCTAAAAGTGCGTGAGGTTGGTGAAAAATAAGTAAAAGCACCTGAGTTTAAAAGGCAGATATCATTTGACAGAACAAAATCTTCAACTGTCTGTCCTCTTCGATCAGTTTTCTGGCTACCCCAAAGAGTAGAGTGTGCATTAAAATCTCCTACTAAGATAAAAGGCTTTGGTAGCTGTTCTATTAAGTTTTCTAAGTTTCTAGTGGTAAAATGGGTGTGGGGCGGGATATATAGCGAACAGATGGTGACGGTTTTGTACGATAAAATGGTGACGGCTACGGCTTCGAAGGATGTATTCAGTTGGACATCTCGGGTAGGAGTGCCCCCCTGCACTACTATGGCTACTCCTCCCGACAAACGGCTGGAGCATTCGCGGTCCTTTCTGGCAACTGTGAATCCCTTAAGCACTTGTTTATGTTTTGTACCTAGGTTTGTTTCTTGAAGGCAGAATGCTACTGGTGAGAACTTGTTTATGATGTCCTTTATGTCACCTAAATTATGTAGTAGCCCTCTGCAATTCCAGTGTACGATACAAGCCATAGTGATAAAAGTAGAAAAAAAACTAAAAAGATGAGGTTTAGCAAATACATATTGCTAGCGAGAGCGGTAACCGTTCAGGTTACCGGTCCCTTTTTTTGTGTGTTTAGGACATTTTTTTCTTTTTTAGTGCGCTCCGAAGAGCGCTGCTCCTTCGGCGTCGATGACGCCATGGTTTTTCCATCGACCTCCATAGCCTTATCAGAGGCACTGGAGGATCGAGGGCCTGGCCCTGAGACGCGCGTCTCGGGCCTTGGTGTCCGATTGAGTCGCGGGGCCTGCACAGACAGAGTCTGTGGGCCCGCCTTTGATGATGATGGAGCAGCACTGGCTGCTACCACCACGGGGGCAGGTGGAGCTGCTGCGGGACCACAGGCGGTGGCCGCTGCAGGCTCCTGAAGCTGTCGTGGTGCTGCCCCCTGCCGCACCACGCTAGCAAAACTTCTCTGAGGCAAGACTCCAAGCCTCTTCCTCGCATCAAAAAATGAAATTTTTTCTTTAACAGTGAGGGCAATGACTTCTTTTTCTTTCTTCCAACAAGGGCATGATCTAGAATAGGCCGGATGGTCGCCTTTGCAGTTCACGCAGCAGGGGGATTCCTGACATGTGTCAGCCGAGTGGCCATTGGCGCTGCACTTGGCGCATGCCTCTTTGCTCCTACATGATTGTGATGCATGGCCGAACCTTTGGCATTTGAAGCAGCGCCTCGGGTTCGGTATGTATGGTCTCACGTTGATCTTGAGATATCCTGCGTCTAGAGAGCTGGGGAGAGTGCTTGTTCCGAAAGTTAGGATGATGTGTTTAGTTGGGAGTTGTTCGTTGTTTCGTCTGATTGTTATTCTTTGAACCTTTATGACATTTTGGTCTTGGAAACCCTCAAGGAGCTCCTCGTCACTCAAGTTCAGGAAGTCTTCTTCTGAGATAACGCCCCTGCAGGTGTTCAGCGAACGATGGGCGGTGATTGTGACGTCAGTGTTGCCGATGCTGACTAGATCATATAGCTTTTCTATTTGTTCTTTCTTTTTCAGTTCTATTAGGAGGTCTCCGCTGCTCATTTTGGATGCTTTGTATTCTTTACCGATAGCTTCTCCGAGAGATTTCGCCACCAAGAATGGGGATAATTTACGCAGGCTTGAAGTTCCTTCACTGTGCAAGACGTGGAAACGAGGAAAGTTGTCAAAGTCGGTACGGAGATTAAAGTGAAAAGGTACATCGGTGCGACCTCTTTTTAGAGGCCGATCTGGAAGATGGGGGAAAGCGTCTGCCATAGGATGGTTTTGAAGTTCGGCGGCGGTGGTAGCCACCCACCACCGAGCCCAACATGGGGGGCGCTACAGGTTTCAAGAACCTGCGAACGCCAGCTATACACCGCCGCTATAACCCAATATTCATACCCAAGACTGGATATGATACACAAGGTTAACCCTCGCCGCCTGGAAAGTTGGAAGTGAATAGAAGAGAGAAGAGGACAGGAAAGATAAAAAGTGATAGAGAAAGACGAAGATGTGGGGAGAGAGAGAGATAGGAAAAGGCGACTGCCGATTTCCCCTGGGTGGGTCAGCCCAGGGGTGCCGTCTACGTGAAGCTGGGGCCAAAGGGGTGTGTTGCCTCCGCCGGGGGGGCCTTAAAGGTCCAATCACCCAGCATTGGCTCAACCCCCAGGATCCCCTTTTCCCCGGACACGGCTAAGCCACGCACGGCTACGCGTGGGAGGGGATCGAAACCCCCCCGTTGGCTCGGGTCCGTGGTGACGCCACTCACCAAACGCCTGCTTGCGCAGACGCCCCTGCGGGGGCACATAACATGTATATCATGATCTTCATGTTACACCTTCTCATTTTATTGCGATAGCAATTATATGGACACTCTCGGCTGATTTTCGCCGTCGCCTTCTGTCGACGCCGTCATGTCCCGGATATGTATATGTATGTGTATATATGAAAAAGGCATAAAGAAAAATAAATCGGTAGAAAAAAATTCCAAACCACCTGACCGGGGATTCGAACCAGCGACCCCTCGCTCCGCAGCCTGCTGCGCTAGCCAACACAGCCACACGCCATGCTATTTTTTTTTCTTTCATGGTATTTATTAAAATGTGTGTTACAATGAACATAAATGCCACTAATTGTATGAAACAATACAATCACACAGCGACAATAAGCGCTCTGGCATACTCAGGAAACACTCGACTTCTAACGACGTGCAGTAGAGCAGCGAGAGTTCATCAAATCATGTCATACACAAAAGATGGTGAGGCCAAGCACCTCACCAAGATAGGGTACCAGTCCGGTTCAAAGTCTATTTCGTCATAAGTGTCATTTAGGTGAACAGCCATTCTAAAGATTGGGGGACCTTTAAGCTTCGCCTTTAAGAGTTGAACGCGATAGCGATATCCTGTCCCTAGTCCGTACTTCAATCCCTTAGTGCACACTATGTAATGCGTAGCATGCTTTAAACCACGAGCAATTATGCTCGGTAAATGCGGGAAATGTTTTCGAAGTTGGTATGCACCCACTACGTGGTCTTAAGGGAATACGCGCAGCAACTTGTGTACCTTTTGTAATGGGTGCACGGCTTTGAACCACAATGTCGTTATGATATTCACATCTTCTGACGACCGATGGCTATGCACGCTTGTACCACGCAATATTACTGCGCTATTACATGTTGTATTGTGACGCCTGTATACAGGACGCGCGCGTCGGCAATGCATGAAAGTTATTTTCACTGCAATTCCAAGCAGAGGAAGTTATTTTATATGTAATCACAAGCAGAAGCGTGACTGCGTGGTAGAACACCTGCTCGCCACGCAAACGACCCGGGTTCGATCCTCATTCGCCCCCCGAAAATTTTTATTATTTATTTTATTTGCATCGTTCTCGATTTTTCGGTCACGGACAAGATGATGATTTTTCGCTCACAACCAAAGACGACGCCGCCGACGCCGACGCCGGAATTTCTGCGAAACGAGCTCTTTAACGCTATCGCGTTAAAAAATGTGTTCTCGAAGAAATGGTGGGTTCTGCGTTGCGGTCTTGCATGCGTGTCTTCCATAGGCTGTGCATACTGTCACGTTCAAAGCGAAGGCGACGTTTATCAGACGTTACAACTCCCAAGTCTCAAGAGGAGTCGGCACAGCACAGCCAAAAATCAAAGGCACTGGCGCGAGGACTACCGCGTCTTCGTCTGCCTCTTTCTCGATGACCGACTAAGCGCGTGGCATTGCTCCTCCTCCCGAAGGAGCATCGTCTCGATGCTAAACGAACCGCTTACAGTAAACAAACAAAGACCTAATGTCCCGTAAACCATGAATGTCACAGTGTGTGGTACGGTTTTAACCGCACCACGTGCACAATCTCGGGTCGTGGCTGTCGGCGTCGTGGTGGTTGGCTTCCGTCCGGAACGACTTCGTAGTTTACGTCGCTCACTCGTCGTAGCACTTTGTAAGGGCCGAAATACCGACTGAGAAGTTTTTCAGAAAGGCCTTTGCGCCGCACGGGGGTCCAAACTAACACCTGGTCACCCGGTTGGTAGTCGACTTGTCTGTGGCGGAGGTTTTAGCGCTGTGTGTCGATGCCCTGTTGTTTCTGGATGTTCACGCGGGCCAGTTGACGTGCTTCCTCGGCTCTTTGCACAAAGCGCTCGGCATCGTCGTCAAGATTGTCGATGTTGTCAATGTCGCATGGGAGCATTGCATCCAACATCGTTTGGACATCACGACCGTATAGAAGACGAAACGGCGTGAAGCGTGTGGTCTCTTGCGTAGCGGTATTGTACGCGAATGTTACATAAAGCAGTACCTCATCCCACGTCTTGTGCTGTACGTCTATGTACATAGATAGCATGTCAGTCATCGTTTTGTTCAGCCTTTCGGTCAATCCATTAGTCTGTGGGTGATAGGCTGTTGTTTTGCGATGCGTGGTGTAGCTTAGCTGAAAAACATGTTCAAGAATCCTTGCCGTAAACGCCGTTCCTCGGTCTGTGATGACACAGGATGGGGCGCCGTGGCGTAGTACAATGCTCTCAATGAAAAACTGAGCAACTTCAGAAGCTGTGCCCTTGGGAAGAGCCTTCGTTTCAGCGTAGCGGGTTAAATAATCTGTAGCGACGATTATCCACTTGTTTCCCGAAGATGACAAGAGAAACGGGCCCAGGAGGTCCATGCCGACCTGGTCGAAGGCTGTTCTGGGTGGCTCGATAGGGTTGAGTAATCCCGCAGGCTTGACAGATGGAGACTTTCGGCGCTGGCATTCGCGGCAGGCTTGAACGTATTGTTTAACGCAAGTGGCAAGTTTCGGCCAGTAGTAGGACTTGCGTACCCTAGCAAGCGTTCGAATGATGCCCAGATGGCCAGATGGAGGTCCGTCGTGGCAGGCAAATAGAATTTCGTCACGAAGCTCTGATGGGACGACCAAAAGATAAGTTTTCTCGCTGGCAGCAGCGTTCTTCTTGTACAGCACGCCCTGTCGCAAACAGAAGGATGACAATCCGCGAGTTATACGCGGGGGCAGAGATACGTTGCGGCCCTCTAGATGTTCAATTAGAGGTCGCAATTCAGCATCTGCTCGCTGCCGTGTAGCTAAGTTTGTTGTGCTTACGGTTCCAAGGAAAGGGCAGTCGTCTTCAAGGTTTTGAGCGGCAGGTTCAACTGGCGCGCGGGACAACGTGTCTGCATCTTCGTGCGCACGGCCTGACTTATACACGATAGTGACGTCATACTCCTGCAAACGTAAACTCCACCGTGCTAGTCGTCCGGAAGGGTCTCTTAGGTTCGCCAGCCAGCACAGCGAGTGATGATCCGTCACTACCTTGAATGGGCGGCCGTAGAGGTATGGTCGAAACTTAGCAAGTGCCCATACGACGGCAAGGCACTCCTTCTCCGTGGTACTGTAGTTGGACTCCGGGCGTGATAGGGTGCGACTTGCGTAAGCGATAACCCTTTCAACCCCCTCCTGCCGCTGTACGAGTACCGCACCCAGACCGACGTTACTGGCGTCGGTATGAACTTCAGTTTCGGCTTCCTCGTCGAAGTGCCCAAGAACAGGTGGTGATGACAGGCGGTGCCGTAGCTCGGTGAATGCCGTTTCTTGTTCAGAGCTCCAAACGAACGGCGTGTCGTCTCTAGTGAGTCGAGTAAGTGGCTCGGCAATTTTCGAAAAATTGCCTATAAAGCGCCGATAGTATGCGCATAGTCCAAGGAACCGCCGCACACTTTTCTTATCGCCAGGAGTTGGGAAGGCTGCTACAGCGGCGGTTTTCTCGGGGTCGGGACGGACGCCTTCCGCGCTCACAACATGTCCAAGGAACTTCAGTTCTTCATAACCAAAGTGGCATTTCTGAGGCTTTAACGTAAGGTTCGCCGATCGGATTGCCTCGAGTACCTGTCGTAGTCGCTTCAGATGTTCGGAGAAGCTGGCTGAAAACACGACCACGTCATCTAAGTAGACAAGGCAACTTTGCCACTTTAAGTCGGCTAACACAGTGTCCATCATGCGTTGGAATGTTGCAGGCGCAGAGCAGAGACCAAACGGGAGCACTCGGAATTCGTAAAGGCCATCCGGCGTGACAAAGGCTGTTTTCTCACAGTCGCGCTCATCAACCTCGATTTGCCAATAACCGCTCTTCAAATCAAGGGATGAAAAATATTTCGCTCGCCGTAGCCGGTCAAGAGAGTCATCAATACGGGGCAGCGGATAAACGTCTTTTTTGTGACGTTGTTCAGCTTTCTGTAATCGACGCAGAAGCGAAGCGTGCCATCCTTCTTCTTCACCAGGACGACCGGTGATGACCACGGACTGTTCGAAGGCTGGATAACGCCATCGTCGAACATTTCCTTCACTTGCTCCTTAATTGCTTCGCGTTCTTTCTGCGAGACACGGTATGGCTGTTGGTGGATAGGTCTTGCGTCGTCGTAAGTGATGATCCTGTGCTGCGTGATTGGCGTCTAACTCACTTTAGACGATTGAGCAAAGCACGCTCCGAATTCAAGTAGCAGCTCTCGCAAGGCCTTCTGGTTCGCTTCCGATAGCGCATTGTTGATGTCAACATCTGGTACGGCTTTTCCATCGCGGCTACTGTCGTCACACGCAAAGCACTCAATGACGTCCTCCAAGGCTTCAGCGTAGGCGCCGGCAGTGCCCCGAAAAAGGTGACGATGCTCATTTGTAAAATTCGTGATCATGACTTCGGCTTGGCCGTTCCTAATGTCAACGATGCCTCGTGCCACAGAAATACCAAGCGCTAGCAACAGGGAGACATTGCACTCTGCTAGTGTTTCGCCGTCACTTGTTCCCTCGGATGTCACCTGAACCACGATACTTGCACGAGGGGGGTATTGTGACGCTGTCGTCGGAGACACGGAGGGCGGCTGTACGGCGGCAGGTGTCCGTTGATGTAGCTTTGATTGTAGAAAAGGAAATGCAGCGTCTGCGTAGGTCGATTATGGCACCGTATTTTCGAAGAAAGTCTATTCCGAGAATTAATTCCCGAGAGCATTCGCGTAGCACGAGGGAGCTGACCAGAAACGTGGAACCTCGGATTTGCAGCCTGGCAGTGCACACACCAAGCGGCTTGACAAGATGTCCTCCAGCTGTGCGTACGTGCGACCCTGTCCAAGGCATCATAACTTTCTTCAGTAGACTGGCCAATTTTCCGCTAATAATCGAGTAATCAGCGCCAGTGTCTACTAAAGCAGTTACAGTTGGACCGTCGATAAGCACAGGTATGTCCATTGAAAAGTCGCCAGGCTGGGATACATGCGTCGTCGGATTTCCGTCGGTTCGAAGTCGCGTCGATTGGAGGTCGAGGTCTTCATCACGTCGAGAATCAGCGGCCTCGCCTCGGAAGGTCGCTGACGTCAGTTTTCCAGGCGAGGGCTCGGAGATCGTTCTTGCGACGTCCGACTCCTGTGTCCCGAATACGATGGTGACCGTGGTGATGGTGAACGGGACTGTCGCCTGGGTGGTGGTATGTGCTGCCGAGCGATAAAATCTTCAATTTCGGGGGGTCGCTGTCCGAAGCGAGGACGGGGCGAATTGGCGGGAAAACCCTGAAGCCCAAGTCGGCGGTATTGGCACTCTCGGTACACGTGACCCGCCTCACCACAGTGGTAGCAAAGCGGTCGTCGGTCGGGCATGCGCCAAATGTCGGACTTACGCGCGACGGGCCGAGTGTCTTCAAAATAAGGGACCGCCTGTGCCGACTGAAGTGTGGCATACGGGGTTGCTGGAGGTAGCGGCACTGATGCAGGTGAGATATGTCCAAATGGGTCGGCATAACTGGCGTGCTGGAAGCTGCTCACCGGGGGTGGTGTCACCGACGATGGGATGGTGCGTCTCAAAGCGTCGGCATAGGTCACACGACGAGGTTCACGTGAAGGTGTGAACGCCTGAAGTGGTGCGGCGACTTGAACAGGTGTCTCGCGACGAGGTGCACCGAGCGCATGCTGGATTTCGTCGCGTATGATGCTGGCGATGTTGTTAGTGGTAGGCTGCTGCTGCGCCAGGTGCAGCTGTTGGAGCTCGTCGCGGACAACCGAGCGTATAAGTTCGCGAAGCGTTTCCACGTCAGTCGGGAATGATCCTAGCCCGATGGTATAGCTAGCATTCACTTGCCGATCGTACTGGTTCCGCTGCTGCAGCGCCTTTTCCATGGCGACGGCTTCAGTGAGGAACTCCGTAACCGTCTTAGGCGGACTGCGAATGAGTCCACCAAAGAGCTGCTCCTTCACACCTCGCATCAAGTGTCGCAGCTTCTTGGCTTCCGGCATGTTCGGATCGGCTCGATTGAACAGATGGACCATGTCCTCCACGTACATTGCCACACCTTCATTGGGCATCTGAGTACGGGACTGGAGGGCCCATTCAGCTCGCTCTCGACGATCAGGGCTGGAGTACGTGTCAAGAAGCCTGCGGCAGAACTCGCGCCACGACGTCAAGAGGCCCTTGCGGTTCTGGAACCACGTACGAGCACCATCCAAAAGACTGAAGTAAACATTCCTGAGCTTCGCTTCTTCGTCCCACCCGTTGAAATCCGCTACGTGCTCGAACTCGGCCAGCCAGTCTTCCACATCTTCAAGAAGGCCACCACGGAAGGGACTCGGCACGCGTGGTTTTTGCAGCGTGTATTGAGCGGGTGCAGCGGCAGCTGCAGCAGCAGGGGTGGCAGATGTAGAATCCTCCATACCTGTCGACGTTACAGTTGTGTTGCGAAGCACAAACTCGGGGGGCCAGTCCCCGAATTCTCCGGCTAGCGCGGTGTACTGGCGTAAGCTCCGGGTTCTGGCTCGTGTCCCTGCTGCTGGAAGGGGTCTGTTGCATAGGTGAGATTACCCCGCACCTCCACCAATAAAATGTCACGTTCAAAGCGAAGGCGACGTTTATCAGACGTTACAACTCCCAAGTCTCAAGAGGAGCCGGCACAGCACAGCCAAAAACAAAGGCACTGGCGCGAGGACTACCGCGTCTTCGTCTGCCCCTTTCTCGATGACCGACTAAGCGCGTGGCAATACCATAAGGAAAAACATATCAAAGGGCACTTTATCCAGTGATGTTGGCAAAAGATAACGTATAGTGTAAGAATTGATTTCAAAACGTTTCTTCAGAGCCCGTTGAAGGATATCCCAGAACAGGATAGCGCCTTTGCAGCTAACAAAGCAGTGTTCTATTGTCTCCGGCACATCACATAGGCGGTAATTAACAGAAGAAACAAAAATACCTTTTCTTTTTAACCATGTGTTTACCGGCAATGTTTCAGAGTGGAGCTTATAGAAGAATGTTTTTGAATTCAGCGGGATATAGATTTTGCGCACTCGTTTCAACACATCATGGCGAGGAAGATCGCAGTACAATGAATGGTACAACGGAGGCGGGAAAAAGCATAGTTAGTAGATCCTTATACAGTACCTTGCGCGATACTGTGTACAGGTATTCTATGGAAAAGCGAGCTTTAAGGAACCGAATTGCGAGGTAGACTTGCATGAATCCCCACAAACACGGGCGATCGGAGAAGCTTGATGAAACAATTAAGGCTGGTAAGCAATCAACAAGTGTAACCTGCAAGAATTAACGGATTACGGGATGTGAATTGTCTCGAAAAAAGAATAATCGTGAAACTGTTTGCCATAGATAAACATGTTTTATATCCCAACCCAACCTCACTTACTGGCCTGAATATGTTATCACGCCGCATGGGCTCAAAAGTCGAAGACCATATGAAGGTGAAAAAAACCGATGAAAGCGTTGTACATAAAATCTTGTGCAATGAATAAGTTTCAATACGTAGTATAGCTTTGTTGCTAGGAAAGTATTGCAGGCTTCAGCTCTCCCAAATATTGAAAGTCGATGGGGAACAAATGTCTGGGCCTGTCGTTCAAGCTTAGGGACGCGCTCCTTCCAGTAATGCGCACTCAATCTAAACGCGTCTAGTGGTACACCGAAGTACCTTGGTGGTGTTCTTGTCCAATTAATTCCTGCGAACTGATTTGGCGTGCTGCCCCACGATCCAAACCATAGTCCTAAACTCTTAGAGGCATTCAAACGGGCTCCTGATACAACGCCAAAATTTTCAATTGTCGATACCACATTTTCTACGCTTGGTTTATCCGTGCAAAAGAAACCGACATCGTCTGCATAAGCTAATATTTTAACTTCACTGCCTAATATATTGAAGACGTGAATACAACTGGACTGCATTATGCTTAAGGACAGCGGTTCTAGATAAAGCGCAAACAGAAGTGTTGACATTGGGCATCCCTGTTTTACAGAAGAGCAAATAGAAACAGGCTTCGAGAGCTGACCGTTAACAACTGGACGTGTTGAACATTCATTATAACAAAGTTTAACGCCTTTAAGCACAATTGTGCCAACATTGGCATGCTCAAGAAGAGAAAAAAAGGAACGAATGACTAACGCTTTTGCAAGGTCTACCTGCAGCATTGCAAATTGTTTTTGATAACCATAGCAGTATTGAAGAACTGTACGAGCGACATGTATATTGTTTTGTATAGATCGACCCCTAATTCTGCATGTCTGATCAGGCCCAATGAGGATTGACATCGCAAATTGCAACCTATTTGATAATACTTTCGCAAAAATTTTGTAGTCCACATTTGACAGCTATATTGGTCTGTAACCTTCGACGGAAGCGAAGTTTTTCCTTTTCAGAGGTCTTCGGTATTAAAACAGTGTGGCTTTTGCAAAAAGATCGTGGTAGTGTCTGCATGTCATAACTTATTTGAAAAATATCCAGCAATATGGGAGACAGGGTTTTTTTTTTGAAAGTTTTGTAAAATTCAGCTGAGATTACATCAGGACCAGGTGTTTTCAATAAAGGTAAGTTGTCAATTGCCTGCTCAATTTCCTGTATAGTAATGGGTCCATTAATGACTTCACAATCATCGTCCTTCAAGGGGCTCAAAAGAGAAACAAAACTAGCCTTGAGGTGAACATCAGGGTCATCAGAGGGAGAACTAAATAAACTTTCACAGTACTTTTCAAACTTCACAGTAATGTCTCTTGTATCTGTTGCAAGCGTACCTTTAGAGTAGAAGTCTGGAATCACTTTAGAAATTGCATGGCGTTGTTCATCGAGTAGCGCTTGACGCGTCGGTTGCTCAGAATTCAAGATGCGCCGGTTTCGAGAACGAATACGCGCCCCTTTGTAGCGGGCAGCATCATATCTTTGTAGTCGACATTTAATCTTTTCAATTTCATTAATGTACGTTCCCGGCATTTCGCATTCCATCTCATAAAGTTTGCAGAGGCTTTTAAGGAGTGTCTTTTCGTCATTCTTTATATCGTAAGACTTAACAGCTCCGATTTCTATGGCTATAAGACGGACTTCTTGTTTAAAAAGCTCCCAAGCAGCGAATTTATGCAAATCAATTGAAAAAAATGCCCCCACCTCCCCAAAGGGAATCGTGAGGAAATGCGAATGCATTTCGCGCGCGCTTCACTCCATTTATATATACGTGCGAGCGAGCGGACTGGAGTGTGGGGCGCAGGGAGGAGAGAGAGCGAACGGCGAGAGAAGGAGCGGCGAAGCACTGCACCTACCGTCTGCTACACTTCTCCACACACGCGGGAGCTCCGCCGAGCTTCCGCGATGCGAGCGCCCTCACACACCAGAGCGCGCTCCTCCTCTCCACTCACTCTCCGCTACCCGCCCGCACCACCTGCTCCGGTTGCTAGGGGCGAGGATAAGCGCGCGCGCCCGCAGCTGTTGCTATAGGAGAGGGAGTGAGAGCGGAGAGATAAAAAAATTACACCATCTTCCGCTCAAGGGAACCATGTGTAGATGTGAAGCAGCGGGCGCTAACGCTTACACTGGCGGCGGCGTTGACGCTGGCGCTCATCGCAGCGTTGCGCAGGAGAGAAAACTGGGGATGCGTAAAGCACGCAGCGATGGAGCGGTGTTTCCTACTGGAACATGCCAATCGCTGCTAATGTGCAATGAGAGACAGAAGACTCCGACTGGACACAGAGACTCGCAGTCCGCTTTTAGTTAACGCGCACGCTGCGAATTTTTATTTTTCAACAACGCACAGGATAAATCTCCCACCGGCACCACCTTGGAGGTCAAGATCCATTGCCATATATACGGGGTGGCCAGTGAACGGTTGTGCAGCGCGAGCAGTCGGTTATTTCAACCGACAAACTCGCTAGCAGACGCTGCCTGTGTCGGCGTCGCGAGGCGAGAGAGGGGGGGAGCGCAGGAGAGGAGAGAGAGGGGGGCGCGCATGCGCAGTGGGACTGTGGACGCTGCGGGCAGAGATGCCTAGAGAAGAGAGGGGGGGAGCGTAGGAGAGAGGTGGGACGCGCATGCGCAGTGGGTGTGGGCGCCGCGGGCAGGGATGCCTAGAGGAGAGAGGGGGGAGCATGAGCAGGGGAGCGAGGAGGGGAGGCGCATGTGCAGTGAGGGTATGGTTGCCGCGGGGAGGGATGCCTAGAGGAGAGAGAGGGAGAGAGGAGGTTTTCTATTTTAATTTTTTTAAGGGGTTTGCGCATGCGCAGTAAGGGTGGTCACGCCGCACACCACCACCACCGGATTAAGCTTCGCCATAAGATGCTTCACATAACGACTAATCTCAACTGGTCACCTCATATTGAATACATTATTAACAATGCTAACCGCATGCTTGGCTATTTACGACGTAACTTTTTTAATGCTCCATCTGACTTAAAACTGCAACTTTATAAGACACTAATATGTTCTAAACTAGAATATGCTACAGCCGTGTGGGATCCCACCTATGATAACCTAGTAACTTCCCTTGAACTTGTCCAGAATAACTCCGTTCGTTTTATATTCTCTAATTAGAACAGAACCGCGAGCATTTCAACTATGAAAACTTCCCTTGCACTCCCTTCTTTAACATCTCGTAGAAAAATTTCCCGTTTAACACTATTTCACAAGATGTATCACCATCCATTCCTGCATGACCAACTACTTCTTCGCCCACAGCACATATCCCGCCGCTTTGATCACCATCACAAAGTAGACATCCCTTCATGCAACACAAAAACTTTCTTCAAATCATTTGTGCCTCTTACATCAAAGGAGTGGAACAGACTTCCCGGTGACATTGTTAGTATTAGTGATAACACATTGTCCCGTAATGCGTTAGCTAATATTGTATAATTAGGATTTTTGTTGCATTAGCTAACATTGTATAATTAGGCTCTGTGATGTATTAGCTAACATGTACTAGTATATAAATGTTTTAGCTAACATTGTATTATAAGAGATTTATTTGTACGATCTAACCGTATACACTGCATTTTGTTCAATTACTTTTTTTGTAATAACCCACTTCCTCTGTAATGCCATTTCGCCCTGAGGGTATAATAAATAAATAAATAAATAAATAAATAAATAAATAAATAAATAAAATACATAACACCTGCCGGCGCTCACCTCCTCAACCTATCCTCCTCCTCCGCGGACAACGCCGGACAACGCCGGATGCCTGACATAGGCCGACTATGAAATGCATTCGCATTTAAAAGATTGCCTCATCGCCGTCCAAACACGATTCATGAATTCCTGATCACAGATGAGCTTCGACTTCATCTTCCGGAGGGCCCACTGTGGGCGGAATTGTTTATGACGATTTTCACCAACTTGCGCAATAACAATGCAATGATCTGAGAACGACACTGCTTCAGTGCTACAGGACATTTTACGAGAGAGGAGTGATGAGGACTCGTAAATCCGATCAAGGCGAGCATGAGAACAGCCCTGAACTCTTTTATATGCCGTTACTCAATTCGAGACACGAATGTCAATTAGCCCTGCATTATCTACAATACCGGATAAAAGCTCGCCACTCCTGTCTCCCCTACCATTAGTATTGTTACGATCATTAGCGTCACATACGCAGTTGAAGCCGTCCATTAGTACAGTGCATCTGACAGAGTCAATTAAATTAGACATTTTTTCGAATAACTCAAGTCGTTTCGAAACCTCATTAAACGCATACAGATTGATAATTCGCCATGGCACTCCTTGCAACAAAAAATCGCAGCATATATATTTACCCTCGTTATCAACGCTAGTACTGATTGCTGAACAGGGTAGGCTCTTTCTGAGAAACAGCCAACAGCCCGCAGATAAACCTTTTGCATGTGAAACACACACGTTATACTGAGACAGAAAAGGCCGCAAGGCCTTCTCAGTCTCTTCGTCGCTCTCGATCTTTGTCTTCTGGATGGTGACAAAGTCGAGACGCATTCGTTTGAAAAGTCTACGGAGCTGCGCCTGTTTCTGCGAAGACCTAAGGCCGCGTATGTTCAAGGTTGCGAAGATAAGTCGCTCAGATTGCGCCATGGTGACTACCTTCTATTGCGCTTATTGTCCCATGTGATCAGTCCTGAGGGTTGATGGTGAAGGTTCCCTTGAACCCCATCAGGCCTCCTAGAACGGGATCGCCGACACTTCCCTTTGGGCGTGGACGTTCGGCGACGGCGTGACTTCCTATTGACTGTCGCTGGGTCACTCTCCTTGCTTGAATCCGAGCTGTACGTCGCACGGCGCTTAGGTCTTGTTGAAAAGAGGCCTGCATATAATCTTCTAACACCGCACCGTGGTGAAAAAGCTGCTGCGGAGCTGCAGTGCAAGCAGGTGAAGAAGCTTCAGCGGGATCCTTCCTAGGGTCTCTTTCTTGTGCTAGATGCTGCTCGGTGCCATTTTGGGTCAGCGCAGCGGCATTCTTTGTAGGGACGTTTCCTTGTGCTGGAGGTTGTTCGGAGCCATTCTGGGTCAGCTGCTTGCAAGAGTCACTAGGTTCTTTGCACTCAGAAGTTTCAAGTGCGTCAACACCGACTGATTTGCTTGCCACTTCTGGATCCTTTTTTGTAGAGCCAGCAGAATCGGAAGTTGACGGAATGTCTCCTGTTGCATCCAGAACCTCGGTGGCATCCATGATGTGCTCTTGTAAGCTGTTCATCTGCGGCAACAGCCACACGCCATGATCGTGCCAGCGATATCACGGCGAGCTATTCATGTGCACCATTTGCCGCTCGCGGTACGCAGATCTCGGAACAGCTTGAGCGTGTTTTCTATCAGGCAATGCTTTTACAGTTTGTTTCAAATTGAAAACTGCCCTTGAGATGCGCACAAAAAAGTGGCATCTGACGTGGTGGCGTCAGACGCCACCACGTGGCAGGAGACGCAGAGGGATCATTCCACGTGCCGCAGTTTAAAAGAAAAAAGAAGTATCAAACAGCGTTGAAAAGTCATATAATCATATAAGCAATCCTTGGCCAATCCTCCTGAGTGGCTATGAGCCATGGCAGAGGCAACAACAACAACAGCGTCGGCTTCTGCATTGTGGACACTCGAAGCGCGTTGCTCAAATACCAACACGTAACAACTGCGACAGTTTTAGTTCACGCTTTTCCTGTGTATACCTATGCGTCCTTTTCGAGCGTCCTTCATTGTGCTGCGGCGGCTCGTTGCAAGTATCGAGCTGCTTGTCGTTCTTCGTGTGACCAACTAATTTCTTGCTATCGCATTCATTGCTTCGCCCTAGTGGCGAAACTGTGACTTTTGTTCGCCAGACGATCATGTCACGGCATATGATCGTGTTACGCCATATAAGAGTATTATATAAATCTTACCGTATATTATGTGTATTTCATAATTTGCTTGTTACAACCAGTCATTTAAATTCGTCATGCAGTCAAGTCACGCCATACCAATTTTAATATATACCAAGCTAGCGAAACGGCAGCGAGCGCGCCATGAGCGTGGCATATAACGGATGCCGTTCATGGCATGCATTTCATGTTTCACATGCAATGACTAGTCATTACCGTTCATCATACAGTCGTGTCATGCCATACCAACTTCGGGATACATCCTATTAACGAAAAAACTACGTGAGCACAAAGTGGTAGGCGGATAGATAGATAGATAGATAGATAGATAGATAGATAGATAGATAGATAGATAGATAGATAGATAGATAGATAGATAGATAGATAGATAGATAGATAGATAGATAGATAGATAGATAGATAGATAGATACGGTCAAAGTGGCGCAAGTTTGGTAGGAAACTCTTCGCTTTAAAGAATAAATACAAACAGAAATATATGAATAAAAATAAATAAACAATAGTTTCACCGTTACATCTTTTCATTCGCTTAAGTTCGATACCATAAAGTAAATTTGAAGCAATTATACTTCATACATGCAAAGAGGAACCTTATACTCATCCACAACACAGGAAGCAGGCCGTCATTCGGATAATGGCCAAATTAGGTAGGCAATAGCATAGGAAACAGCGTGGTCAAACGGGACTAGAAAGACACACGGGACATTGGGCTGGGTAGCCAGCGCTAAGTCCTGTTTCTCTTTCTAGCCCAGTTTTGCCCGCGCTGTTTCTTATAATGAAGCCATGCCTTCTGGGTAGGCAATTCTTCGAATCACCTACTGTCTTTTTATCTACCTCGAGCGCACAGAAACATATTGAAAGCTATTGTATGAAGGTTCTCGTAACCAGTTCTCGTGCGGTGCTTGGTGAGTCATGAAGACGAGAAGGTGTGCTCAAGAGCACACGTGTGAACACATTTCACCGAAGTGTAACAGCTGGCTCACATCGCATTTCACTTTACCCTAACAATTGTGTTTTCCTTAGTTTTTCCAGTGATGTTTCTGTCGAAGTAAAATTTCTCATCTTTCCATGCAGTACCTAGAAATGATAAACGGTTGCCTCATTAGTAATGAATGGACACCTATAGTAAAAAGAAAGCTATAAGGTTAATAAATTGCAGTAAGTTGGCAGAATAATAGGGCAAAAGGGTGATTCCTGCTATCCGGGATCACTCACATTTACACTGATAAGGCTCGAATATAATCATTTCGTTAAGCTGAGTACATAGGATGATGAGGGCATTGCAAGATGGCTTATTTTAATCCTTCGTGCGTTTAGGGATTTCTGTTGCACTGTACTGCGACAGGAGCGTAGGATTAGTGACAGCAGCAGGCTATTATTTTCTCATTCCCTAGAGGCGACGTGACGCTCATTAGGAGGTTCTGCTCTAGCGCCTCCGGGAGGCTGTCTGACTTACTAATGGGGTCTCTCGGCGCCGCTGGATCATGACCTGGGGCATAAGCTTGTTTTCTCTCCTCTATCCTTTGGTGACGCTGCCTAATGGAAACTGTATAGTGAACATCATTTTCTCCGTATTTCTCTATCATGTTCATAATGTACGGTCAAACGCACATTCTGGGCGAAACGTATCAACGGTATCTGGTTGCGCTGGCGAGCTTTCACAATAGCAGTGCATGTTTGAGAAAGCAATACACTTTAAAGCAGCGGCTCCATTAATCTTTGTCACCTAGTGCTCAAGGACGCGCAATTAATTTGCACAGCCCATCGCAAAGTCATAAGTGATGGTAAAATTCTATACATTTGCTTCAGCCAGTTTTTTACAAAATTATGGATCATGCGTTCTATTCTGTGATCTTTCCAGCAGATATATGGACACTGAACTGACAATATACTTGTATAGCTAATAGACAACCAGGGTAACGAATGTACGATATCGTATTATCTTTCAAAAGCTACTAAGCACGAAATCAACTATTTTACTACTACGTTGAGTGTATTCACACCGTCCATACAGTTAAAAAAATATTAGGAAAGCTAACCACGTGTGATAGCAGGCCTTATTGTAGGCCATCGGCTCGGCGGCTGGTTTTTTTTTTATTCTTGATTAGCTATCTGGCCATTTGTATCTATCCCGTACGGCCCCCCCCCCCCCCCCCCCATTTTTTCCCCTGTACACTGCTGTTGAGGTGCCCTCCTCAAAAGAAATAGTTGCGGTGGTCGACTCCTAACTTCTCGTTTCCTCTGTCTAAAAGCTATAGCAACAACAACAAAGAAATCGGAACGATGGGCTAGTCGCGTCTCCCAGGACGAACACTAAACATTTACCAAGCAACCGACCAATAATGCGCACGGCAATAATCCCAACGTTGGTCTATAGGCTGCTAAATGTGCGGCCGGTGTAAATTTTTCTTACGTCAACCACTACACAGTGAGCCGCTCCGTAATAAGTACGTCTTTTTCTTTAATACCTTTTCCTATTAGTGCACTGCACAAACGTGCATGCCTGTGCGTTGCGTAAAGCTAAATAAAGTGTAAAATGTGCACAACACTGAAAACTGCGTTAGTGTTCATGGAAAAACAAGCTTAACACTGAAAGGTCCTCTGTCGCCATTGGCATTCCCCTGAGGCAAATAGCTCTCAGAGACGACCGCTAATAAGATGCCAAGGACATGGCTCGTATTCTGCAATGTTCTGAAAAATCACGTGGATCAGGCGCATACAGCCCCAGGAATATGTATGGTTGTCGAGGAGTGCGACAGGCCAGTGGCGCCCTCCTCTTCATTGACTGTTCAATGGTGTCCCTTTAAGGCTAAGCACAAAATATGGCTCACGAGATTGCGTTCTTAGGATCAGCGTTTACACCAGAATTCATCATTGGGAAAACAAAGTACAGACGATAAAGTCATTTTTTCACCTGTCTTCGTGCAACCAGATTTGCTCCATAATTTTATTCTCTATATAGAACGCATTCGGGTGTGGTACGGTTGTCGTAAATTTGTATAAACGCCTTTCCACTCATAGCTATCATAGAATAATTGCGTTCTTCACTGCAAGTGCATCCTCCTCCTTTGCGACGTACTTCTAACTCCGTTAGCGATCGTAGCGTTATACTTGGTAAAAAAATGAACTTACGCGTTCAATGGCTTAATTTCACTCACAAGGAGCGCAAGAAATCGGGCAAGTTGATCATTTGATCATCCATAAGCTCGCATAGTTTAGCCTCACAATAACGAGACGTGCCATTTTTGCGGCCCTCTGTAAGATATTGCCCCTCGTGCTCATTTCTCTGTTTCCACTGCACGTTTCACCGAAGCACAGCACAGGCAGCGCCGGAATATATGGGAAGATCTCTGATTGTTGTAGAATGTGCTGATAAGATTGCGCGCAGGACAGGACTCAGCTGATTTTCTATTCACCCTTCTTTATTATTTTTTTTTTCACCTGATTGAGCTTACACCACCAGTTACATGGGTGTGGAAAAAAAGTGTACTCTTTAATGTTGAATTCTTCTGGCAAGTTTGGCATCGCTTGCATGTAAGTTCTGGTGCTGATTTTGCAGTACCTTTTCTTTTTTTTTCTTTTTACTGCAGTTGAAGCAATGCGTCGCATTGGAACCAGGCTAGGCACTTACTGGGAGGGAAGATCATTGTCATAGTGTTGGTCATTTAAACATTATGCACATAAATATTCAGGAAATTAGCCCTTGTTGAGTTTCATACACCTTCAAGCTAGTATTAAGGATGGCGTACCATCTATGATATGTCTTTCTTTTGTTTGTTTTTATAGATTAAAGAATGCATTCGGCTAATTTGTTCCTAGTGAAATAAGTGACATACTGATGGCACAATAGACCCTTTCCAAAATTGTAAAGCTAACTTTCCTGCTATGCTGTTTGCGCAACTAATGGCCGCTGGTCACTTACTGCAAACAGCCTGTTCAAGCACGGTTTGCTTACGTTATGACGTGGAAAATGTAAAGTTGGCTCTGTTGAGATAAACAGGCGTAATAGACAAGCCCCGGCACGTTCAACTGCCACCGCGTCTCTGCTTGTAACATCACAGGTGCCATCATTACATGGGCGAATATGCAGCGCGGAGAAGCGCACTTGCGAATTGTGAAAAAGGTCCACAGCGTCGATCACAATCGTCGGTTCGACGGTAACCTGATCGTCCGTGAAACGTATCGGCTTTTCTACATGTCTGATCGAACCTTCAAGCGTTATCGCTGATGCTAACCGTATAGTTCGAAAAGACACGCAACTGTCGCGCCCTGCGCGCACTCTTACAGGACATTCTACAACAATCGGGACGCTTCCCATACATTCGGGCTCGGCCTGCACCGATCTTCGCTAACGGTAATACAGAGCAAGCGTGCGTTGTAATCAGCCTCATATGTCTCACTAAGCGCTGGAAAAGTCAACATGGCGGCACCTGTCTATGCAGTTTCCCTGCGCCTCGAGCTTATCCCGTCGTCGTCCTGCGCTGTGTGGTGCGTAAGTACGAAACCTACGCATATATTTGCTTTATATTTGCGTCGTGAAGCTTCGAGAGCAATGTTTTCGCCGGTATTTTGCTGTTTCCAAAATTAATTTCATATTCTCCGAGACAAGGCTTAGCAGGCGTGGATAACTAAACACAGCTGATCTGAATAATAAAGACAGAAAATAGCTGACGTTTTGTCCCCAGCGTGAGATACATAAAACGATAGCCAGATTTTCTTATTTATTTATTGTTGTGAGGACAGTGGACGAGTAGGAAGCGCGTGTTCGGGTCGAAGCGGGCGGTCGCGTCTGCATGGGTGCTGCCATGTTGGTTTGTGTACACCCTGCTGTAATCAGTTTGTGTGCTACGGCCACCATGGGTACGGCCACGGCCGCTTCGTTAGCTCAATGTGCTGGCTGGGGCAACTGCCTGGGAGAAGGCCTGTTACGATCACGTGAACAAGCATGGTAGCGCCCGTGCGACGCTATGGAAAATCGTCTATAAGGCAAGTAATCCTACCTGGGCAGTGGTTGTTATTAGGGAAAAAAATGGCCTATCACAGTCATAGGGAAGCGGACCAGATCGAGGGGAGCCGCATAATAAAGGAACAGAATAGAAATTTAGGATATTTCGACCAAAATGCGCAGCGAGACGTCATCTGTCGACAATTGGCGAATGTTGCATACACTCTTTACTGATGGCACGGATAGAGAAGGCAATATGAAACGGCTCGATCGCTTACCACGGGCAGGCAGCGTTGCGGTGCGGAAGGGAAAATCGGCCTGCGTGTCACCGGTGTCGCTGTGCGCCACTACGCGCACTTGGTGCTGGCGGTCAGGTGCGCGGTCTCCAATGACGTAGGGACGCTTGCCATGGCGTACGGCATCTGTTGCCAGAATCCACGCTTTGTGGAATCTCGGTCGGTACTGGACGGCAAAACTGGTCACGGGACAGCCTGCTGTAATTCAATCAGCCAGGTTGAAAGCGGCACTGGTGGCATTGGTGACGATGGAACTTGTCGCTCGACGGGGCGATATTTGAGCTGAACCAAATATATAAATGCAAAAAAAGAGACACACGGAAATTGATTGTTTAAAACACTTATGAGCCGACTTAATCAATTTCAAAGAAGTGACAGACCGCGCATGCTGCTTGTAAACTAAAAACGGACAAAAGGCGATATATTGCAAAAACATTATTCGAAACTACTTCGTCTAAACAACATGCGGCAACGCTAGCCTTAATTAGCCTTCACTCAGGTATAGCATTGAGCAATAAGGAGCCCTGCAATGCATTAACAAGTAATCATCGAATGACTTCCATATGTGGAAGTCCACTGCCTCACGAATCGACGGGGGCAAAACATTTTTGAATTCATCAAAGCGCAAGCAGATTGCAGGGGTTTGGCTCACGTTTCATGTGCTTTCTCTCTTATGTCGTTTCAACTAGAGCGCTGAAATCTGAAAGCGAAGGGGAGATGACAAAAGGGCAAAAATATCCGTAATCAAGCAAACATATTCACAGGTTCGACAGACAAGGAGAGAAAGAAAATTGGAGATTATGTATTAGAATGACAAAATGCCAAAACAGAAAACGGTGGAAGCACGTACATCACAATTAAGAAAGGATGGAAGTAATCGTGTTCAATTTAAAGTTTAATGCTAGCAAAAGAAAGGCAAACGGCTAAATTTGAAGCTAAACCGACACAATATGGAGCGCCATATTAGGCAACACAAAGGTAATATGATGTTTCAAGTAGATGATTAATAATGCTCGCACGACCCTGCGCCGTTGGTGCGTACAATGACCTCTGCTCCGGGCTCTCCTGTGCCAATGCTGTTGGAGGCGGTCATGTAGAGGCGATACGCGGTGCCACACTTGAGGCCAATCCAGTACGAACGACTGTTTGCTCGAATTCAGCGACATCTTGTTCCACTCGCCCAGTTCGGTCCCGTAGTGTAGCACATATTTTGACAGAAAAAGCCAATCACGCGCCCATTAATGGATCAAATATGGAGACCGAGCAAATGCGCGATTTTTTTTCTCTATATCAGCAAAGTGACAACCTTCTTTGTGGTCGGTGTTATGCACGATTTTTATAATCATACGTGCCTTTCTTTTGGAAATATGCTAGTTAAGAAACAGCTCGGGAGCTTTAGGCGCCGAATTCGCGATATGATTTCTAGAAAAGCGAACTAGTACACTCACACCCTCATATTTAGCAGCGCAGAACCTTTTGACCCTACACAATGGGTGGAAATTAGGCACACGTAACGCTAGCATACACGAGCAGTAAACGAGTCAAAGGAGAACTAAGGAGCGGTGTGCGTGCGTGTGTGTGTGTGTGTGCGTGTGTGTTTCTGTGTGTGTGTGTGCGTGTGTTTACGTGTGTGTGTCTGTGTGTGTGTGTGTGTTTGTGTGTGTGTTTGTGTGTGTGTGTGTGTGTGTGTGTGTGTGTGTGTGTGTGTGTGTGTGTGTGTGTGTGTGTGTGTGTGTGTGTTTGTGTGTGTGTGTGTGTGTGTGTGTGTTTGTGTGTGTGTGTGTGTGTGTGTGTGTGTGTGTGTGTGTGTGTGCGCGCGCGTGCGTGCGTGGGTGCGCGCTCGAGTAGATGCATGCATGGCGGCTGCACGTCCGCCCTGCGTGAGGCATAAAGTGCGAGTTCCGCGTTTGATCATTAATGTTAGCATCGCACATCCACTGGTAATAAGCGTAATTGATGAAGTGGCCCGAAAAACGTCGCACAGTAGGCGCTGTGAACTACTTTTTTTGCTGCATATCCCTCGTTCCTAATGGTCGTTACTGCAGCATGATAGATGAGCACGGACTCCAGTTATGGTGGTTTGGCGGGAGTACCAATTTTGGTTGGTTGCCGATGGCACATAGTGTTGGGCTAGCTCGGATTCACATTCTGCAGTGATCGATGACTGCAGTAACCGTAGAGCGAAAAACGAACAGGGACAAGATGATGGCAGTTAAAGCGCCGCCTTTCAACTCATGCTTTAATGCGGGCCTTGAGCATATATAAACATTCATCTTGAACTGCATTAACCCTCTATTGCATGAATTGTGAGAAAATGAATTGAAAAAATTATTTGATCATTTTTATCATTAACTACATGAAGAATAACATGTACGAAATTTTCAGATTTATTGCGACTGTATTAATGAAGATAGAGGTTTGTGCCAAATATGGCACACTATGCAAGTGGGCGAGCAAAATTGCTGCCATGGCTGAAAAACAAAATCTCACTGATTGCGGTCTTTTTAGCTTGATTTGTGGAATAAAGCAAAGCAACTGATTCCTGTGTTCAGGCATAATTGAACATTTTGGTTAGTGCATCTGACTGCCGACATCTACGTGCAAGATGGCCGCTTACCCGTTTGGCTCTTCGCATGGTGCCGCCTTGCTGTACTTCCCTGTCCGAATTTCCAACCGCTGACTTGTGGTTGTGAGCGTCAGTTGCCGACAAATCGTATAAGCTAAATATCGCCGTGCACTGGTTAGACTTCACATAATTTTTTCGTGCACCCACGCCAATAATGTAACAAAAAATTGCCAGGTACGGCTGCTGACACTCGATATTTTCGTGAAGCATCTCAAAACCTACCACCACAACTGAAGTCTGTCAAAAACGAGCTGTGCTGCATGATCTCAGGGGATTTTTTTTTGTATTTGCACTGTGCACCAAAACGTAGATGCCATCAAATTGCACATTTCATCACTCACATGCATACTGTGCCAAATATGGCACATACCGATTTCCGTCTATATAACGTAGTGGAAAACGGAATTGAGAAGATAATGAGCATGAGTTTTCAAACCTACGAGATATGCCAAAATAATTTTTTTTTGCTTCTGCAACGATAAAATGGTTGCAAGAAAAATATAGCAGTCACTGTTGTTCATGATCCGAGCTTGCACGTGCACCGTGAAATCTATTTCATGTCTAGATTTCGTACTGCTCAAGAAATGGCAGCGCTTTTTTTTATATTTAGTGCACGTAACTATAACGATTACTCTAACTGTGTCATATTCTCCACTGGTCCTCTTGCGCCCGCTATAAAAAATGTTAATCGGTATGTGCCAAGTATGGGACGCCATGCAATAGAGGGTTAAAGCACTAGTTGACGGTTAACGCTTGTCGTCTATTCAAATCGTCTCCTGCTCGTTCTCTCGCTTTGGTTTTTGCAGTACGCAGCTTCGTCTCTTGTGAAGCGATCGATAAAGCAGGTTGGTCGATTACACTAGTTCGTAATTCATAATGTATAACTTTACAGCACAGTTGAAATCAAGGACGACTAGAAATACAGATACAAGCGTAGTCTGGGCACTTGTATGCATACAGCAATTGCTTTTTTATTCATTCTTAGTGCCAAAAGAAGCCAACATTCAACAAATCTTTTGCGACAATTGTCGTATGTTGTTCTCGAAGTGTTTCTTTTTATGCAGAACTATTACGAGCTATTTCAGTTAGAGGAGCGATGTTACCCGAAAGCGTTCGCAAAACGTATATACAGAAAATTCAAACGAAGGAATATTCGCTTGAGGAGGAGGAGGAGGACGACGAAAAGAAAAGCGGAAAGACAGGGGGTTAGCCAGTTCTCAGACCGGCTGGCTACCCTGTGCTGCGGAAAGGGGTAAGGGGAATAAAAGATTCGCTTGAGAAAGTTCTTAATGTTTGTGTCTGCTCCAAACCAGGGCAAATGTAGACATGGATAGACATAAGTTTTTCATTAAATACCATACATTTGAATAAGCTAACAATGTGAATATCGTCATTACATCATTATCTTCGTATGTCTGCGAACTACGTCCGCTACGCAGCGATCGATACTTACCTGTCGCAGAGTAGTCATCCTTCTCCCTCTCCCACTGAACCAGCAGAGACGAGTTCGACAATGGAAGGGTCTTTATGCTGGGTGATGTAGGCGGTGCTGCCACAGGAAAAAATGAATGAGTCAGGCACTACTCTCTTGTCCTTCTTTGCGGCGAACAAGATTCAAAAGCACAAAGATTTACCATATCTAAATCACCAAGACAATCGATTTGTTATACGTAAGAAGATTTACAAGGCGTCAGGCATCCTAAATGATATAACCCAAGGACAAACATTGAACGCTGGTTTATTAAGAGCTTACTATGGCCCACATGTATTGAAACACGCTCTCAGCAACTATCTGTATTGCCGTCCGGAATATGTTCAGATAAAATCTGATCACCACCGTACTTACCATACACAGCTTCATCTAACCGAGCAATATATGTATTTAAAAATTCACAGTTTCTCCGCAAGGACGAAGCAATGAATACGATAGTAAGAAATTGGAATGTCACACGACGAACAACAAGCAGCTCGAAACTTGGAGTGCGCCATTGAAGCTCAAAGGAGGACGCTCGGAAAGAACGCACAAGGATACACAGGACAAGCACGGACTAACAACTGTCAGAGTTGTTGCGTGTGTTTGAGCAGCGCGCTGCAAATGTTGACCATGCAGAGCACGACGTCCTTAGATATCTCTTTTAAAAACGATAGTCCTTCTTGGGATACTTGAAAGCAGAAATTTTGGTCTGTCTGACTGTCACACGATTCTATCTGTCTGTCTGTCACATGATTCAGCCACCCGGCCAAAGTTAAACCACTTGCTGAACGCCGAGCCATCTTGAACAGGTGTCTGCGTTCATATTTGTGAACATTGTCGATCATAAAGCAAATATTACGCATGTCTGATGCGCAACATCAATACGTAAGTACTAGGTGGTGTGTTCCTTCACTAGAAAATGCATAGATACGTAATTGCAAAGACCCTAGCGTTTCTTAGGCTGCAACGCTGCGCTAAAAATGCGACGCTATGCACGAATTCCGACGCTATGCACGAAAAAGCCCTCTGCCGACGATATGGTGGTGTCGCTGGCAGTGGCCCTGGGTTCTGCACGAACTCATCTTCCCCGACGCCACTGCCAGATGGCGTCCATATCGCGCGCAGCGCCTCCTCTGCTTTATCAATGCCAGCCAGATGTGGCCGATTCAACATAGAGAAGGCGCTGTCTGAGGCAAGGAAAAACATAGTAGTACGGCCGGCAGAAGATTATCGTTTTTCGACGACAATTGCAGCGAAGCACGCAGATACGCGGCAATTTTTTTTCTTTTAAACTAGAGCGCGTAGAGTGACCCATCTGCGTCTTCTGCCACGCGGTGGCGTCTGACGCAAGGTGTGCCCGGCGTTCCTTCTTTTTATTTTTTTCGTTCCACATCGCGAGCGGGTACAAAAGGGACCACTTTTCGTCCGCGTCTCAACGGAAGTTTTTCAAATTGAAAGAAACTGTAGGAGTGTTGCCTCATAGAGAACATGCTCAAGCTCCTCCGACATCGGCGTACTGCCATAGCTGAATTATGTATATAAATAGCTCACCGGTATTATATTGGCGGATGCATGGCGCGTCATAGCGTTGTCTAACGCGGCGCGCTGCGGAGCCAGGAGTCCCTGGTTCAAATCCCCAGTAGGGCTTTTCGGAACTTTAGGAGGAAAGCTCCTTAGGCCCTCACAATGTCCGACCGTTGTCGTCCAGGCTCGCCGTCGTCCATAGTCGAAGCGCCGGTGCGAAACATCTGTGCGCAATACCGTCTACAGAGCGTACATAGTGCGCATATGGTTTAAAAACAGACCATACTCTGTCCGTGCATCTGTCCGTCCATCCATCCGTGCGTGCATCCCTGCGTCCGCCCGTCCATCTGTCCGTCCTTTATACCAGTCGGCAACTTCAGAGTAGACATTATGGACCTTAGGACCTAGCTTCGCTCCATCATCAGCATTCACTTCTTGGATCTGCAGCCATTTTTTTCATTTATTTTTATTGGTGCCTTATATACATATACATACATACATACATATATATATATATATATATATATATATATATATATATATATATATATATATATATATATATATATATATATATATATAACGGACATCACGGCATCGGTGACGGCAAAGATCCGCTTAGAGTCCCCATACAATTGCTATCGTAATAAAATTATCTATGTGTTTAAAGATGCGTCCAGTGGATCCATCAGCGTATTTAACTTATCCTAACATACACGAAGGGCCTGGAAGATTTGCTTTTTGCGTAGATGTGTGCACATGACACAGGTATACTTTGGTCCATCAGTTGCAACGCTGTGGAAACTATGAAAGAAGTTGGGTCAGCAAAATGTATAACTCGGCACGTCTCGAGGTCGGTTTTCGCCCTTGTAAACGCTTTCACGAGCTGAGCACGCGCTTGCCTGCGACGGGCCGCGACCGCGTGCAAATGAGACACACACACACACAAAAAAAAAGACGCTGAGCGATGCAGCCGTATTAAGTGGCTTATTTCTAAAGCAGAAAAAAAATCTTCATTTAATACGCAGCCTGACGCGAAAATAAACAAATATCCTGGGCGGTAAAAAAAGCATTGTACTATTTCTAAATGCGAACGCATCTAGTGCAAGACGTCTCGCTAGCCTCCACAGTGTTGCAATTGATGTGTGAAACGGAGTATACTTGAAGTGCTTGGTACTAGCGATAAGCGCCCTAAGAGAGTTTACGGCTGGACCATAGAATACCCCTCATTCAGCGTACGCCGTGTTAGTGCTGCCCGTTCGCATGCCTAAAGTCATTCCTTATATGCATACAATGAAAATGAATATTATCTGCAGAGTATGAGAGGCACCGATTGTGTTCTTCAAATAGCTATTTCTATGAATAACTGTAATATTCTTCGTGTTTTGAAGGAAAGGTTGTTTATGGCAAAGTTACCAGCTGTGGTCGGATGCCCATGATTCCAGATATAGACTCTAGACGATTTAAAGCAGCCTGCGAGACCCCAGGCTACGAGAAGTCGCTGCTTTGAACGCTTACGTCTACAAGGGCGCAGCTTTCCGAATTGGGCTACTGCTCTCAACAACTATGGACTATGCATAGACGTGTCAAACTGAGCAAACGAGAACACCTCAGAATTCCCCAAATGTTGGACGCTTCGCGTTATCACAGCCACGGACACCATGATTTCCCCACTCGACACGGCGGAGTAATAGAATATGAATTGATTCTGCAATGAACCCTGCAATTAAGTCCTATTGAAAGTACGAACTAGACTGTGAGCAAGGTCTTTGTAAACAATACTGTCACCGAGAAGACCACACAAGAACTTGGGTCACAACTACACTTGTTCAATAAAACATCCCGTCATTCTCTTATTAGGCGATAGTGCCGAGGTGCTTATATTTGTGTAAGGGTCGTAGCATTTTGAAGTTTGTATCCACGGTGTAGACAAACTGAATTCACCGATGCACGTCCCTGGCTGCAGTGACCACAGGCCAATACTCACATAGAGTGCACGTAAATGCTACTGAATTTTTTCCCGCTATTTTCGCTAATGCTATATATGAGGCGGCTACGCAAACGTTATCTGCACAGCCATTTCGCGCGATCATTCAAACCATTGCGTCCATGCAATGCATCATTACCACTCACTTCATTTCGGGTCTGCTAAACTCGCTCTGTACTGGGCGCGTCAAACTCCTTCCGCGAGTATCGTGCACGCAAAAAAGAAAAATGCCGCAGTGTTGTGCTTTGTTATGTTATGGCATCGCAAAAGAAGGCGCTACTGTAGAAGTGGCTCTGCCAATTAAAGACTAACAAAAGAAAGTGTGACTATGCGTGTGCTTTGCGCCTCTTCATTAAAAGATGTACATTGGGGTAGAACAGTTTGGTGGCAACGCAAGCGCGTCGCTGTGTCAATCAAGCACTATGAGGTTGAGAGTTACCACACGTTCGTCGTGCCACAACAAACAGGCCAGTATTTCGTTTTTTTTTTTTAACGGTATAGCGCCACAGGGACATCTCTCCGTACAATGACGGTGTAATTACTGAGGAGATCCCATTACATGTTTATCCCTCCCACGTCCATGTAGAGCGTAACGGTGAGGAAAACAAATAATTTTTATCATGCGAAGACGGCGTAGTGGAAAACCAAACGCTTACAAAGAATACATATAAACTGGGGAGGGGGGGGAATAATGAGAAAACGCACTGCTATGCTCAATCGATACCGTGTTTTCTGCGATACGAGGAAGTATCGCATATCCCTCAGCTAAAAATGGAAGGGCAGGGCCACGTAGTGGAGGGCATATGTTAATAAAGCGTGTACCTCCGGAAACAACCCGAATACCGTCGACGTGCACGTCGTCAGACGATGTTTGTTTTACGTTGTTGTCCTAGCACTGTAATCAAACACCCTTGCCGGAACGTGAGATTGTAGCAAGCATGCGCAGAGAAGGTCATGACGTGCACGAACGAGAGGCGGCCGGCTACGCGATCTCGAAATTAAGCGTTCATTACTTGCCGTTCCTTTTTTGTTTCTTGTTTTTTTGGCATCTTCTGGGATTCGCCAATTTTCTCTGTGTGCTACGTAATTTATGTCCGACTGCTTCAGTTCAGTTTGATATGATCCATGTGTGTGCCCGAAATTTTTAACGAGAAAAGCTTTGCGTTATTCTTGGGACTACAAGAAGATTATGTACAAGTGAGCACCTGCATTGAAAAAATAAACGCACTTCTATGCCTGCTATCTGCCTAAGACTACACGTCCAAATGTAGGTACAAAGTCGCGGACATGAAGATCGCCAGCAGATATAGAAATTAATGTGACACATTCGCAGTTAGTTCAGGCAACTGGATATTTTTTGTCCCAAAGCCGCCACTTATAATTTCACATTCATGTGTAATCGTATGGTTTATGTAACGTTTTAATAATGCGTATAAAACATGAGCAAAAATGTTAGTCCTAAATACAAGGGTAATGGATACAAAGGCGAACAACGCGGTGGGTTAGTGCTCCGCTATTCTGGATTTGTTTTTTACCGCGCTCTTACTTTGTGGCAATAAGAAAAAATAAAGGTTAGCGCAGCTTGCGCTAAGGTCGCGAAAGGTTGTGTCACAGCACAGCTGGTGGGCACCTACTTTGTCCTGGCTTGGCCAGTCTTTTACCCCCCTCACGTCTCTCTTTCCCACCATTCGCGGTACTGTACTATACATGCCTATTCTTGCTATCTTTTTACACGAAAGTGTTTTATGCCGGGGTCCACCATGGCTTCACTGACGTATTTTCGTCACGGATATGACGTCCTTAAAATTTATACGAACATAATACAAAGAAATAAACCAGAAGAAATAGTTTCGAAATTTTGGGAGCCCGGAGAATAGAACCCACGACCTCTCGGTCCGTGGCGTTAGGTACCGGTCGTTTATCCAACTACGCCAACAGCGCATTAAGGAGGACTACATTTGACGCGCTTTATATATCTCACACTTCTCTCTGTATCTGCGCTCTCGGTTTGTCGGGGCGGTGGCACCGCCTAGGAGCGGAAAAGAGAAGTACTCCGTTATGACACTAACGAGCGCCGACAGAAAACGCTTAGGTAGTCTCAGCACTGCGGTACGGCGCCTCGATGCCAGCATTCGCACGGACGCTGGCATCATTGCTGTATCATGGCACCCTACTAATTCCACCTTGGTGGCGTTGGCCCTACTTAGCACAGCGCAGCGTTGGCGTGGCCTCCGCACTTAGCTCCGAGAACATGTCTGGAGCTAACCTCAGAAGCCACGAGCGATTTGACTCGGTGACGACGCATTTACCAACTTTGTCTTTCGCGATGTGGTAGCGTGTGCACCTTCCATATGGACCAACGGTATTTCACCGCCGTCTACTGATACGAATGCGAGGACACTGACTAGGAGAACTTCTGCATTAAGCGCCGCCGAAAGACAACGGCGTCGACGGGCGAATGTCGCGCCAAGTGAGTTTGGTGCAGCGATGGACACGCCAGGGGAGAGCAGGAAGCATTCGCGTGTTCACGGCTCAAGCTGAGAACTCTGCCTCTCGCGTTTCCGGAGTTGAGCGCATCGCGACCCAAGTGGTTGCCATACAGACACCGAAGCAGGACTGAAATGCTCGTACCTTCGCCGAAGCGAGCCACCAGCAGGACGCTGCTCGCTAACACGATGCCGCCTTCCAAGCACATCCACAGGGCGGTCGCGGACCCGTAAATCATACACCAATCCCCTGCATTGGGTGTGAGTCATGATGATGAGGAGGAGAAGAAGAAGAAGACACTGCTAGCCGGTTCATGACATGACATTACGTGGCTGTATGACAAACATAAATCATTATATGACCGTATCGTAAGTGGTACTTATACCTGTCACGCGCAAGAAGTATATGGCAAAAAGAAGACGAGGACGACGAAGCCATCGGAAATATTCTAAGCGGCACGAGCGCGTGATCGGAAGATTCCAGAGCGCTCGAGGCACGTGGACCCGAGCCGAAAAGGAAGACGAAGAGGCGGGAGCGGGCATTGTCTGCGTGGACTGCGAAGCGGGAGGCTGGATCGCCAGCTGATGGCCTGGTGACGGGAGCGACGGGCGTTCGAGTCGGCTGCCGGCGACGCGGGCGTCCCGAGGTGTGGCCGGCGTACTCGACGGCGTTCGAGCAAGGCTCCTCGGGGATGCGGCTACCGCGGCCGGCAAGTACGGACGTTCCCGGTGCAAGCCCCCCTTCTGCTGCAGGCCACCAAAGGCAATCCCCGGTGTGCCACGTCAGCGCTGGGACACCACGCCGGGTCAACGCAACGACGACGTTAGGCCTAGCGGGTCTAGCCAGCGGTACGACAGCCTGCTTGTGTACAGGCCACGACTGGCGCGTCGGTCTTCGGAGCGGACAACAAGAATGGAGAAGACGTCACGGGACACGACGGTTGACCCAACGGGAACCGCGACTTGTGGACATGGGTAACGAACCCAGACAAGTAAGGCCGGCCCAACGTATTCGGTGTTCTGAGTGGAGATGAGAGACAAGAGTTAGGACAGTTCCGTTGTGTAGTTGTTTGATTTAATTGAGTAGCTTGTCTGCAGGAACGGTATTTTTTGTACTTTTGTATATTTCTTTAGAGTGCCGTGCTTTTTGATTTGATAAATGTTTGCTGTGGTTTACTTGCCGAGTCTTTGACTGAGTTCATTGCCCGGGTCCGCCCGAATCCGTGACAATACCAAAATTGGTGTGGCATAACATGACTGTATGACGAACATGAATGATTGGTCATATCATGAAAATCATGACTAATTTGTCTCTAACGATATGGTTTACACGCCATGGCCGTGGACCTCCTGCGGCCGTTTCCTTACCTTCAATTATCCAAAAAATGTTGGCATGATCAGTCATTTCTCAATGTCCAACATAAATGACAGGTGTTACTATGAAAATAATGACGTGCATGTCATGTACAACATGATCTAGATGCCACGCTCATGGTGCGTTGAAGGCCGTTTCGCTAGCTTGGTATACACCAAATTTGGTATTTCGTGACGTGACTGTATGACGAACATAAGTGGCAGGTGGTCATATGGAAATCAAGACATGTCATGTGAAACACCACTTGCATACCGCGCTCATGGCGCGCTCGCGGCCTGTTTCGCTAGGTTGATATACACTAAATTTGGTAGTGCGTGAAGGTGGACTGTATGACCAACATAAATTACAAGTGGTAATATGCAAATCATGACATGTCATGGGCATCATGACTTGGATGCAACGCTCATGGCACGCTCGCGGCCGTTTCCCTAGCTTGATATTCGCTAAATTTGGTGTTGCGTGACGTGACTGTATGAGGAAGATTAATTGCAGATCGTAAAATGAAAATGATTAAATCCATATCGTATACAACATGATTTACATCCCACTCTCATTGTGTACTCACGGCCGTTTCGCTAGCTTTATATCTACAAGAAGTTCGCTTTTGCATGACGTGACTGTATGGCAAACATAAAGACAAGCGGTAATATAAAAATGATGACATGTCATGTACAGCATGACTTGCATGCCACGCTCATGGCGCCATCGCGGCCGTTTCGCTAGCTCGATATACACCAAAACTGGTATTGCATGACGCGATTGTATGACGGACATAAGTGACAGGTTGTAACATGAGAATCAGAACATGCTTGTCATGTACAAGGCCATTTACACGCCACGCTCATGGGGCGATTGCGCAATTTTGACATACACCAAAACGTGTATTACGCGACATGGCTGTATGACGAATATAAATGACGGGTGGTAACATGATAATCATGATATGCATGTCATGTACAACGTGATTTACATGTCATGCTCATGGTGAGCCCGTGGCCGTTTCCCTAGCTCGATATACAACGAAATTGGTATTGGGTGACGTGACTGTATGAAGAACATAAATGACTGCTAACTTGTAAATCATGGCATGCATGTTATGTTCAGTATGGTTTGCTCCTTGCTGGCGGCTTCAAATTACATAGATTCCCACAATGCGTGGGATCTACCGGTTTTTTTTTCTTTTTGCGAATTAGAGATGGGCCCACTACGCGTGCGTAGGGCAACAGGCGAAGCTATACAGCTGTTCTCTTTGTGATGGTTCTGCTGCTGAAGATGATTAAATATGTATTACCTCTTTGTAATGGGTGGGGCTTTTAAAACATCCACTCGTTTCTCAGTTCACATGTTTTGACGCCTGGTGCGATTCTACGCTTCTGCCACGCAATATATGATGCGTTAAGGAGACTCCTACTATACGAGGCATTCAAATAGCGTTCTTTTTTCCAAGCAGCTTCAACAGATAACCTGCTCTTATGAAGTGTGGATACCAGTCCTGCTGAAACTGTAGTACAAATACCCTTTTAGAACACAGTGTTGTAAGAAATTTGTTTTATAATGCATATGGTACATTTGTGGGAGGGCCTTATGTAATTTGTACGCTGTGTATATACACAAACCTCATTTGTAAGAAATACCCTGTAAGAGAAAGAAAAAAACGATTGCGTGGCTTTGTGGTAGAACACCTGCTTGCCACGCAGACGGCCTTGGTTCGATCCTCACTCACACCCGAAAATTTTTAATATTTATTTTACTTGCATCTTTCTCGATTTTTCAGTCGCGGAGAAGATTTTTCGCTCACAACCAACGACGCCAACGCCGATGCCGGAATTTCTGCGAAACGAGCTCTCTTACGCTCTCGCATTAAGGGGGGACGAATACCAAAGACAGGTATTGAACTACTACTGCCCGCCGCTCTTCTAGTTTTAAAGCAAACTCTACCAAATTTTGCATGCTGCTTCAATGAAGATTTCACTAAATGTATTATGAATTTGGAGAGAAAAGATGAAGCCATTCTAAAAATAATAAAAATCATTTTATTATTTTTATTTTTGAAGGAACATTTGTGAAAAAAAAATGTGCCTGTAAAAAGGCTTGTGGCTGTTAGGGGGCGCCTCACCAGCCTCTCAAAATAAAAAAAAGGTGCGCATTATTCTCTCCTGATGTTTCTCGTCTGTGTTGCACAGTTTCTTGACGCAGACAGTGATTCGGGTTGCGTATACAGTACACATGCCCTCGATTGGTCCATATACACGAAATATAACATGTGAATTTTCTCCTGCACTGTTTTGCCATGCATCCACCCATCCGTTCTTAATAATAATATATTAAGACAGAGTAAGTGTGTTCGTGTGGGCGCACATCTGTCTTCGTGGGCCACGGCAATCTTGGCAGATGTTGCAGTCGGGGTTTTTCATTTCCTCTAAGTGGAAAAGCTCGCCGTAGAGAACTAAGATTGCGGCCTATACGGCATCGATCTCAGCATTTCTTCTGTCTCGTATTGAGATAGCTGTGCTCGCGTTTGCGTTTGTATATTTTTGCCTGCTTCTACCATCATTTCCTTCCTATCAGTCCAACTTCCGATCCTGTCCGTTGCGAGTGCTTCTCTTTTCTCGCGACCATCGCGTCCCCTGTTTCGTACTGATGCCGCCGCTCATTATGCTTATCGCAAGGAGAAATCGCGGATCTGTCCGCCGGCATTGCCTGAATTCGTTTTTACTGAGTAATTTAGAAATAAATTTGTACACAGTCACCAAATAATGTTTATCGCGAGGAAGTTGCGTTTTCTTTGCGATAATTATTTTTATTTCGATAGCAAATACATGGACACTCTCGGCTGATTTTCACCGTCTCAGTCACCGTCTGTCGACGCCGTCATGTCCCGGATATGTATATGTATGTGTATATATAAAAAAGGCGTAAAGAAAAATAAATCAGTAGAAAAAATTCCAAACCACCTGACCGGGGATTCGAACCAGTGACCCCTCGCTCCGCAGCCCGCTGCGCTAGTCAACACAGCCACACGCCATTTTTTCTTTCATGGTACTTATTAAAATATGTATTACAATGAACATAAACGGCACTAATAGTTTGAAACAAGTACAATCACACAGCGACAATAAGCGCTCTGGCGTTACTAAGGAAACACTCGACGACAAGCGAAGTGCATTAGAGCAGCGACATTTAATGAAATCATGTCATACACAAAAGATGGTGAGGCGAAGCACCTCACCAAGATGGGGTGCCAGTCCGGTTCAAAATCTATTTCCTCATAAATGTCTTTTAGGTGAACAGCCATTCTAGTAAAATGTGTTTTCTAAGAAATGGTGGGTTCTGCGTTGCGGTCTTGCATACGTGTCTTCCATAGGTTGTGCATACCCACGAGGAAAAACATATCAAAGGGCACTTCATCCAGTAATGTTGGCAAAAGATAATGTATAGTGTAAGAATTGATTAGAAAACTTTTCTTCAGAGCCCGTTGAAGGACATCCCAGAACAGGATAGCGTCTTTGCAACTAACAAAGCAGCGTTCTATTGTCTCCGGCACATCAGATAGGCGGCAGTTAACAGAATAAACAAAAATACCTTTTCATTTTAACCACGTTTTTACGTGCAGCGTTTCAGTATGCAGTTTATAGAAGAATGTTTTTTTAATTTGGAGGGACATACATTTTGCGCACTCGTTTCAGCACATCATGACCTGGAAGATCGGAGTACAATGTACGGCAAAACGGAGGCGGAAAGAGCATAGATAGTAAATCCTTGTATAGTACTTTGCGCGATACTGTATTCTTGCCAGCGATATAACGGCGAGCTATTCATATGCACCATTTGCCACTCGCGGTACGCAGATCTCGGAACAGTTTGAGCATGTTTTGTATCACGCAACGCTTTTACAATTTCTTTCAAATAGAATACTGCCCTTGAGATGCGCACGAAAAAGTGGCTCCCTTCTGTGCCACTCATGATGTAGAAGGAACAAAAAAGAACACCGAGCACACTTGGCGTAAGACGCCACCACCTGGCAGAATACGCAGAGTGGTCATTCCACGTGCCGCAGTTTAAAAGAAAAAGAAGTATCAAAGAGCGTTGAAAAGTCATATAATCATATAATCAATCCTTGGCCCAACCCCATGAGTGGGTATGAGCCATGTCAGAGGCAACAAAAACAACAGCGTCGGCTTCTGCATTGTGGACACTCGCAGCGCGTTGCTCAAATACAAACACGTCACAACTGCGACAATTAGTTCGCGCTTGTCTTGTGTATACCTATGCGTCTGTAGCGAGGGACAGAGACGAGAGACGTCGTCGCGAAGGCCGTGCCGCTGTCTCGCCACTTTATTGAGCGAAGGCCAAACGGAGCGGCCGCAACTGCCGGCGTCCAGTCCGCCAGGCACGTGAACCCGTTCTAACTCGCGGCTCGAGCTCAGCATGAGCTGCACGAGAGGCGCGGCGCGGTGGCTAGTAAAATCACGATGATGATGAATGTTGATGATGATAGTGCTACACGTCCTTTTCGAGCGTCCTTCTATGTGCTGCGGCGGCGCGTTGCAAGCATCGAGCTGCTTGTCATTCTTCGTGTGATAAGCTAATTTCTTGCTATGGTATTCATTGCTTCGCCCTAGTGGTGAAACTGTGACTTTTTTGTGTGCTGGTTTATTGACAATTTGTTTTTGTTTATCAGCCATCACCTAAGGCCTCGTTTTTGTAACTTCACTGGGGAATATATTAGCAAAGCGGGGAAGACGAAGCCAGCATGCGCGTTGTGATTTCTAAATTTGGCTGTGAAAATACAAAACATGTGCTGTTTTTTTTTTACAAACTGCAGATGGTAGTCAGTACTTCGTTCTCCAATCAATTTCCGAGCTGTCACAGGCAATGAGGACATCACCTGTGTTGGCAGAGACATGTACGTTAGAGATACAGCGCTCGATTGCCAACAACAGGCAACTTTTGCTCTTAACCCGGTGGTCTGTTGTGCATCCAAAGCCTTCCTTTTTTGAAATTGGTCAGAATGCGTAGAAAAGCTACATTGACAATCTGTCACATATTGGGGTTATCGTTCTTGTGAGAAGCCGTTCGTAACCAAGCCATTCGTAGCCAAGCGGCTCATACGTATATCTGCTGATATGGACGCATTTTTCTCTCCTGTGCCCACGCTGTAAAAGCGACGTTTATTGCATTAAATTGAAACTCTATATCGGACGGAGATACAGGGAACTAATTTCTTAGTAAATGTATATTACAAATAAAATACATTCGTCAGCATATCAAATATTACCTATCCTGTATGGATGAAGGAAGGGAATTTGGAAGGCTGATTTCTTTTAGGGGCGAAGCTCCTTAGGGTGTGGGTCTGTCCCTCCTCTGTAGTCGTAGTAGTAGTAGGTAGGTAGGTAGGTAGGTAGCCACGTGTAGTGGAATGTACCCACAACCGTGATAAAGATGACGATGACGCAGTATAGTGGAATGTACCCACTACACGTGATAACGATGACGCTGATGACCATGAAGTATAAGCGCGTTCCAGACCACACATTCTCTATGTGCCATGGATGAAAACGATCGAGCTTCGCCCACTCATCATCATTCACTTCGTGGATATGGCGTGATTTTTATTGCGATATCAATTATATGGACAGTCTCGACGGTTTTTCGCCGTCGCCGTCGCCGTCATGTCACGTATGAAGTCCAAATTGATAAGAACCTCCTGCGCATCGTACGTTCTACCAGCGGGTAATAGCGGGCGAGCGGGAGCGGTGAACGCGGCTGAAGCGGCGATCAAACGAGCCGGCATCTCCGTCGCTCCGAGGCGCATGCGATAAGATCCCCCCCAACTGTTCAACCGGCCCCGCCCGTCGTTCGCGAGCGTGAAAAGACGCGAGGGGGGGTGGGGGGTCCCCTCGAGCGACCTTCGATTTTACGACCGCGGTCGTCGCGGGCGCTCGCGTTATCTCCCTATCTCGGCAGCCGACAGCGGGCGGCCGGTGTACCCTTCTACGTGCTGCGCTCTCAACGCAAAGAGAATTCTCTTAAACAAGCGTTTTCTAGAGTTGCGTGAGATCGGATCCAAAAGACTTAGCTACCAGCTTCACTTCGTATAACATTACAATTTGTTGCTATCGCATTCATTGCTTCACCCTTGCGTTGAAACTGTCACTTTTTTTCTCTTTTTTGCACAAGTTTGCTTACAAACACTCGAAGGTCTGCATGCATATAAATACCCGATAAGTGGACGGGGGGGGACGACCGCTACCGTAGCTCAATCGGTAAGAGCTTCGGACGCGTAATTCGAGGGTTGCGCGTTTGGCACCTGCCGGCGGCGAGTTCTCTTTTCGTCCACATTACTTTCTTCACGTCTGTATCACAACTACAACGATTAACGTCCCTTATACTTTCCTGGACTTCATTATCTCCTAGTTATCTTGAATCATGTATGGAATATTTTTGAGATCAGGGGCCGAATGCACAAAGATTATCTTTCTTATGCCCTTTTTACTGTTGGTCGGCCGGTTTCTATACTGATATATCCACTACCAGGATGGCCTGAAGTATCCTCTCAGCAATATTTTTAGTGTTAGATCTCCAAGTCTAAAAAAAAAAATTCAGCATAAACTAATTTTGACCTAATTTTGTGAACGTGTGCCTCAAATATATCGTGTAAATTAAATCTAGCTCTGTAAGAAAGCTTTATTAGCCAGACCAGCTTGAAAGAGCGCCGGAGAGCCCTCTTCCCCTTTGAGGTGGGTACGCCGGCCGTCGGAGCTTTTGTTTCGGTTGCACTTGTTATACGCAGCCATAGGATGTGGAACTGCGCACACCAGATACCGACATATGCTGCGCACTGGGTGCTCACGCTGCCCACATGCCGGCTACAAAAGCGACAGCGGATGCGCAGCGCGGGGACTTGGCGACGAACTGACACGCAGCGAACGTGCGCGCGGTGTGTGCCCGGCGCGGCGTAGGATGAAGGCAGAAGTGGTCGCTGTGAGCCCCGTTGTTATAATCAGGCGCTTAACATTTCCAAGTTCCTAGTGCTAATAAATGTTATTTTTCTGAGGTTTCCTATCCCAATACAGCCGAGGTTCGACATAAAATACTGGGTGTCAGCAAGGTATCAGGTAATACAAGTATCATAAGTAAAGCATGAAAGCAAAAAATTGCAGGTTGGGAGAGGGATGGTAAGTGCTATCTGGAGCTTTCACTTGTAACCTAATCTTTGCTTTAGATTTACTTTTCTTTTATGTTGTCGTTATGCTTTTGATAGTGAATGAAACATTCATTGTAACACGCATTACCTCACGAACATTTGGCGAGTGAGCTAAAGTAGCAGCCATAGGAGGGATTGTTGAATATACCTTTCACCTTGAGGTGGGCGAGTCTGCTCATGCCAGTTCCAACGCCGTTGTCTGCCTCACACAAGTAGAAGCTACCGTCGGCTTCCTGAACCTCACGTATCAGAAGGCTACCATTGTTGAATTGATGGCTTCGAAAGTTGTCGTATGGAACGAGAAGTTTCGAGGGTAGCTTCCTGGAAACAAAAGAAAAGTTACAGTAACACATCGATTATGTAGATGAGCCAGCCGAGAAAAATCGTCACAGAATACATATTGATTTCTCTGACGATTATTAACAGAACTTTATGTAACCAACACAGATGGAATACATTTGTGTAGTTCGTGTTCTCTACTACCAGATGAACAAAAACATGCTTACCTTATGTAAACACGCGAAGCAAGCTATTTCTATAATTTGAAAACAATATTCCTATTGATTGACAAATAATATAAAGCACCACATCGGTTTTCGGAAAAGTGACTACAAAGTTTCCGGAACCTACAAAGTGATTATTTCCGGTGCTTATTTACAGCGCGCCCTATTTTGCCAGTTTTTCCAAGTGCTCCCAAGGAACAGATCAAAGGGCACCATGTACCTTGAGGCGGGAACAAAAATTTCATGTTCGCCTAAGCTGACGTTAAAGTTATACCACTACGCATATTTCTTATTGCTTACAAGGAGCTACTGTGGGGGGATTTGTTTCCTTGGATAAACTTGTTCTATGCCTTATCACCAAACACGTGATAAAAAAGTGACAGAGGCCCGCATTCATGAAACATTCTTAGCTAAAACTTTTCGTATGAGAATACTGAACCCACTCGCGGTGCTCGAAATAGCATTCGCGAGCGAGCTGAGCAACGTAAAAAAAAAACGAAGAGAAAGTGAATTCGGCCGGGAGACTGCACTAACCACCTTCTTTTTTTTTTAATGAGAAGTCGAGCGCAACTTAAGCACATCAATATTAAAATTTAGCTAATGCAACGACAGTTTACATTCATCTTTCTTCCACGTCACGAAGGGTGTCGGACGAGCATCGGCAGAACAATCACCGCCGACGTTATGACGGCCGACGTGTTTTGCGGTCTTATGTTCAAGCAAGGGCTCACTCTATGAATAGGGGTATTGGGGAAAATAACGCAATTCATCATCATTAATTTAATACAAAGCACATATTAGACACTCCATTTACAGGGAAATAATGTGGTCATTCACTAGTTGCTTTTTCTTGCCGACAAAATGGCACGTATTGCACACGCGGTGTATCTGAGTATAACCCTTTACGGCCCGACCCGCACGAATGTGTGGGTCAATAAAGACGCTCACGTAACGGCACCTGTTTCAGTTTCGGTTTAATAGCTCTGTGCCGCTGAAGTCCATGTTTACGGGAATATATCTGTTTCAGTAGTTCAATAATTTCGGCACCAGAGGGCGAGTAATCTTCCGCGAAAAATGCCGTCTGAGCACGTGCGCCGACAGCAGCTACCTCAGACGTGTCAATCAACGCTCCTTCTTGTTATATATTTTTTTTTCGGGAGTGCATGCATATGAAAGGAATAATGAGACTTAGAAAAACATGCTTCGCTAAAAAAAATTACGCTTTCCTACCACACACGCTGTGTACCCGCGCGTGAAAAAGTCACCCGCACGTTTGTGCGGGCTGGCTTTAGTCCTCGTCAAGTGCACGACAGAGCGGCGCATGTTGGCTCGTTCGCGCGCGGTTGCGCCTGCGCATTCTTTTTTTTTTTTTTATTGCGAATAGCTTTCTTTGCATCTTATTGGTACTCTTTTTGGTTGGTGTTTCCTGATGTTTTCTTATACCTGAAGTTAGCGACGCGAAGTGATGTGCATGAATTGTGATCACCATTGACGCAGAAAATATTTATTTTGTGTGTTGTGACAACATGTATTATATTTGAAAGAATCAGATTTTACATTGCCTATGATATAGAGTTTCAATATCACCAGTGAAATTCTAAGGATAATAAATAACATTGAGGGTTAAAATTGCTAAAATTATCTAACTTAGGGAACAAGCTTTTGTGGGCGCTGAATTTTCTTTTTTTTGTCACATGCCGAGATTTTCGAACCAGAGAATGAAGAAGACATGGAATAGATATTGAACCTCCTGATGTCTTGCGTCAGAATTGTGTAGGGACCACGTTGACGAATTGACAGAGACTTATATTCGTCGTTCGAGCCAACTTAGTGATGAAAACTGGAGTATGGAAGGCGAGTTTTCGAGCAGTCGCCTGCGTAATAACTGGGCCAGGCGACCACTCACCCTATCCTGTCAGTTTCAATGAAATTGATGTCTTTTGGAAGAACACATTTGGCGGCAAAGCATCACCTGCTTGGAAGTTCCAAGCATCACCTGCTTGTAACTTTCTCACATTAATTTAATGCAACGATCTTTGACGGCTGACAAAACGGCAGCGTGCCCTAGTTGTAGACATAGAACAACTTTGCAAGTAGCTGTGCAAAAGATCAAGCAGCTTTTGGTATGGACCTGATCATGGGCTGCATCCGATCTCTGAGGAACTTTGGTCGTCACCAGGCGCCCAAGAATTGAAAGCGGAAAGAAAAATGTGTCACAAGATCAATCCTTAGACAACTTTACTGGAGTGTAAAAGGCGCCCGGCATAGCCAAGCGATTAGACTCAGCTATACGTACCACTGGCGATCAGTCTACAGCTTGACATCTGCACATCACTGCAGGCTGTCAAGTGTAGCTTCATGTTAAAGAACGCGTTGTATGAAGTGCAACTTATACCTGTGCCTCACAAGTGACACACAATACTCTAAAATGTTGCATTCGCAGCGCTGACGGCGCATTTTTTGCTTTGTCTTAGCCGTTATGAGTGTATTCCTCGCTGCAGTGAATCACATGATTAATATCCCAGCCCGCACATATGTGCGGGTCTGTTTTCTGAGGCAAGAACTCCAATTCTTACAGTTTAACCTTTGAAAACCTAATTAGAATACAGCAAACATCAATAATTTTTGAGGAAGTTAACAATTTTTCCATTATATTTTTCTGGGGCAGGAAAGCGATAAGAAGTTTTCATCGATTGATTCTAAGAACAGGTGAGCCAACACTCCCTCACAGAGATTTCCACGAATGAAGCGCTGATGTGGTTTAGAAGGGATCAGTTCATGGCTTGGTTATCGATGTTATGTGAAGCATGCAGAGGCAAGGTGACGGTTGTAATTTTCTTATTGAGAAACGTTTCGAAATGACGTTAAAGATATGTACAAATGTTGTACGCACAGACATACGTTAAACAGTCGCATATGTTTGATGTAACGAGTTGTTTACAGTTGCGTAACGATGTGAACACAAATGTGGTTATTACCAACACCAGAACTGGTAATCTGATATGTAGCACTTGTGCTTGCGAGGATGGTAGCCCTGGATAGTGCTTCGTGGACCAACTACAGTGGATGGCGCTTAAGTATAAAATTGACGTTAACCCGACATGACGCCTACCTCATAGGAGTACATATTACATGTTTATAAAATTAGATAGGCAGCACTAGAACCCCCCAATTGATGTTTAACCAACATTACGCCTGCATAGGGTATTTTTCCAAAGCAGTTCCTGGACGTCACATGGCTCTGTGGTAGAACACTTGATTGCCACGCAGATTGCTTGCGTTCGATTCCTGCTGGGACCCTCATATTTATTATTTAAATTCGTTGGGTCAAGGCTGGCAACGTCAGTTTTTCTTAACGCTCGCGCTTTTAAATTACTAATGTCTGTCCTAAGGAAAGAAGTGTGAACTTAAGGGCTCGTTTGCTTTGTTAAACACATCATTAGGGATAACTAACAGACAATGATGCCAAGGAAAGTATAGGGGACGTTATTAGAAGTAATTGTAATGTAAATCTGAAGAAAGAAAAGTGGACGAAAAGATAACTTGCCACCGGCAGGATCCAAACCTGCGACCTTCGAATAACGCGTCCGATGCTCTACCACTGAGATACGGTGGCGGTCATCCCTCCGTCCACTTTATAGCGTATATATGTGCATTTTAAACGTGGGAGCGTCAGTCAGCGCCGCCTGTTGCCATTACGGCGAGTGTGGAACACTCTTTTTGCCTGTAAGCGTCACGTAGCACGTGATCTTATTACGAGCTGGCAGCTGACTAATAATCCCTCGCATACCACCTGAAGGCAACAAGTCTGCCAGAACTAGGCCCTCGTTATGAACGAAGGAAAGAAGTGTGAACTTAAGGGCTCGTTTGCTTTGTTAAACACATCATTAGGGATAACTAACAGACAATGATGCCAAGGAAAGTATAGGGGACGTTATTAGAAGTAATTGTAATGTAAATCTGAAGAAAGAAAAAGTGAACGAAATCATAACTTGCCACCGGCAGGAATCCGAACCTGCGACCTTCGAATAACGCGTCCGATGCTCTACCACTGAGCTACGGTGGCGGTCATCCCTCCGTCCACTTTATAGCGTATATATGTGCATTTTAAACGTGGGACCTTCATTGTACTCTTTATTTCGTGATACCAACCACTTCAGTCGTGCTTGACGAACCAAATTTCAATACTTAATACGCTAATATTTTAGTACCATAGCCGTCCTCACCGTTCAAAACTCATATAGTGACGAAGATTGATTAGCCTTTAAACTACTGCTTCCTGAGAACTACTTTTAAGTGTTACATGGTTCAAACCATCATTAGACTATTTTTCACGTGAAGACTGTGCACATGCTGAACACTTCAAGAACACAGACAAACAAGCAACGTACGGATCAGGCTCTTTCACAGTGTTTTCAACCATTTTTCCAGGTAATGATCGAATGACCTCAGTGACATAATTTATTGCCTGATGAATGAATTAGCGCAAAAAAGAACGAGTGCAGTTACTGGGACTCTGCGCACGCTTTAAGCGATCTCACTTAATTCAATCCCTGTGAGTGCGCCAGAGGCTACGCAGGGGGGGATGACACGGGAGAGAGGGAGTCACGCCAGCGCACGTTACGATCTTGAACGCGCATTATGAAACGCTATCGCTCTTTCCCGTTGCGACTCCTGCGCAGTTGTGTGACTACAGTGTAAGGTTAACCGACTACGGTGCGCGGCGTCGGGCAATAAGTGGATCATCTCCCAATGCCGCTCTAGATTTATGTGGGCTTGCTGCTACTATTGCTTACTATTAGCGGCTTACTATCAGCCAAAGCCGTGTTGTATGTTGTTTGACGCTAAAGACCAGGCGCCGGGAGCTCTCAAGAGTGATCACAGGCTTCTCTATGAAATGGGAACATTGCACTCCGCTTCTAAACTCTCCATGCCGCGCTGTACCACAAGATTTCGCTGAGCTGTGCATAACAGTATCTGATTTTCGCAGGATGTGTTTTTTCAACAAGCAGGAGAGGTCGCTCATCACCGCTTTACAGTGGTGTGAAGGTTGAAATCTGAATACATAAACCTCCATCCTGCAGAATCAGGTCAGACAGCTACGTAGCCTTTCTAATAAACTGCCCGTTCAGCACCTGGGACGCAGTTAATTATCAAGGAACAGAATAAATAAACTTGGAACCTTCTTCCGTAGTCTGCAAGGAAGGGTCCTGGAAATGAAGGAAAGAGCTGTAACCGTTATCAGGTGGAACGTTCCAACCAACCTCGACTGCATGGACTCCTTCATTACCAGATGCGCGCTAACAGGTACATGTAGCTTCGCTTAGCGCCTTCGCGAGCACATTCATTAACAGAAGCACGCTGATTAAAGAAAACAAACTGCGGCGTCTGCCCTGTTCCTAGTATCTCAACACTGGGGGCGCCAAGATGTTTGCTGAAATCGTGGCAAATTGCTTCCTGCGCGTTCTCATTTTTTTTTTCGCTTCCTTATTACTTGCGGCAACGGCAACAGCTTAAACCGGGTTTCCGAATGCGTGCCACCATCCGCTTCTTTCTCGCCCATGCACCTAAACCGAATAACACACAACGGTGGCTGACTCGCCAGGAAATGATGTTCTCTCTCATTTGCTAGTCTTTGATAGATCTCCTCACGCAGCACTTTCTAGGTAATGTCTATGTCGGAGTATTCGAGTGCTGTCACGGGTAAGATGATTCACCGCTACTGCGTGTTGAAGTGGAGTAAAATACTCCCTAAAAGTAACGTAACACTTTGGGTGAGTTAATATGACAGTGACGTGGCTTTCAGCACATCAGGTGATGAGGACACTGCGTCTAACGTTCTGAAGTCTCTCTGCGTCCTCGCCATTCCTTGCGCCAAAAGCTCATGCCAACGCTGACTCAATATTTAACTCTCACCTTACTGTCATCAACGACGAGCATCGTTATCATCAACATGAGGTCATTAATGCCGACTGCAAAACACTGTACAATTGCCGTATTTCTTGCATTGACTAACCCCGGTTTAGGCCGAAGCTTCGCAACTTTAGTATAAGACCTAATTATGCTTAGCTTCTCAGTACCCTTGTCTGGTCTTGGTAACTACTCTGCGTTTACCACGCGGTATATTCTATACACATGGCACAGCCAACGCAACCCAATCTGTTCTTACAAATACGTTTTGCAATCTTAGTTACCTACATATTTGCGCAGTGAGGAATTCTTGATGGCTCATGACTCGTGACTGAGAATGACTGATGACTCATGATGGCTCATGACTGAGAATGAGAAAACACTTGCGCAAAACACGCGAGGACGAGACGGTCACGCGCGGCTGACACTCAGAAAGCACCTGCACTCCTCCTCTGTACTCGTCTCGTTCTTGTTTATCATTCGTTAACGTTTTCTCATTCCCGTGTATATTTGCTATCCTGTTCGTACGACCACCTTCGGTTTTCTCAACGTTGTAGTCTAAGCCATCAGAGACAGTAAGGTTCCTTGCCCACGGTTATCGGTTCTATACCAGGGCATGACACTCTCACCGTGCACGACGAGCTCCAGGCTTCGGTTGACAGATGCAGCGTCGTTGGGGACGAAGCACGTGTACTCGCCGTGGTCTGCAAATACTACCCGAGCAATCTTGATGATGGACGAATCATCCGTGGTCTCGATCACCCGCTCACCGTGAGAGCTGATCCCGAGGCCGTTCTTCGTCCATCGGAAGCGTAGCGGAGGGTCGCCCTTGGACACAGAGCACATGAGCCGCAATCGGCTGCCTTCTTCCACTCTGACCACGTGGGAAAAGAAGGGGTCGTCGATTGTTGCAACCACTGCATACGGGAGAAAAAGCGTGTGCAAATCATTGGTTCATGATTCTTGATATTCTGTTTGATTTGTTCTAAGGTGGATCGCCAGGCTTATTAAGTACTAGAAGTGAGTATCTAATAACAGAGAGTTCTCAACGATGAATATTCTTTGTAATAGGGATATAGGATTAACAGGAGGGCTCGATACAATTGCTCTTTATAAAGAATTTAGGGGAAAGTAAAGACGACATACGAAGCAAGTATGACACGACAAAAACGTCCGCGTTGCGTAATACTCTCTTCCTTAGTATTCTTTTCTGCGCTTTGAATTGCTCACAAAAAAGGCTCACTTTTTTACATAAGCTGGGTCCGATACAGCTTGTGCAGTGTTTATTCGTACTTAAATGGTACACACTTTCGGAATTGTCTCGTAGTTATTCTTACCATGAGCTCGTGATCGAAAAACGACCGCAAATCAGGAGACACTCGTATGAATATCTTTGGATCATGCTGAAGGTCTGATGACAACGAACACACTGAGTGGAGATATTGCTTAGTTTATTTATGAGCATACGGGACCTACTTTACCAAGGTGCACTCATTTAAAGTGGTATTTTCTTTATTTAAACCTAAAAATGGGACGAGATCACGTAGTAGTGACCCTGTCATGAATTATGATGGCGTGTATCGTCGGCTGTATATCTCGTGGCCTTGAAAGAAAACAACAGAAATCCTTCCCTGTGTTCACCGCGTGCATGTGTGCCAGGGCACGCCTTCATTCCAGCCGAATATGTTTTCCGAGGCTGGAAGTACAGTCCTGCCAGGCGGTGATAGGCAGCCCCGACGCTGTGAAATGGATCCGCTGTGCAAACACGCGGAGATGCACGGAAACCGTGGCAGCGGCGAGCTCAGTCGCTAAATCAACGAGGAGGGACCAGCCATTGCGAGACATCTCGGACCTATCGCATTTGGCGTTGTTAACTCACAAACGCAAAAGAACACACGTGCAAGTATTATGGTGGCCTGAGGTAGTGTAGACATAGCGCCTCGAAGGTGGCGCTGTCCTCCCTGCAGATGTAATTCGAAGTGGCACGGAGCACAGATAGCTCATAAAGCTAGTGGATGTCACGACGAGTAGAAAAGGATAGACGTATAAGCTACAAAACATAGACCTACAATCGTACGAGTTCGTGATTTATCGGCGTCTCAAAAACATGAACGAATGCCATGCATACCAACAAACGCCAGAAGCGCCGCAATGAATGAGCGTCACCGCCATATCAATATGGTCAGTAGCTCTTTTCATTTACTGGCACGCATTTTTTGTTTGCCTTCAGTGCGTCGAAGGGGGCATGTGTAATATTTAAAAGACGTATGCGTCTTCAGTGGAAACGCTAGAGGGACAGACACGTTTCCCCAGCAGATCTATCTTGTCCATAAATACCTTCCTTCCGGTAATTCTTGAACTCTCCAACTGACGCGGGATGCATATAAAAGCTACCGAATTTGCACGATTCTAACGCGCATATTTTTTTTTGTCTGTTCCTCAAATTTGTGCGCTCTTAAGAATCGAGGTTCAACATGAAATCAGCAGCAAAATGTTTTTTTTTTTTTTTGCAATTTTGCCATTGTAAAGTCAAGTGCTACAATTGGAGGTGCGTAGGAATAATGCAAGTATGGTACGCCAGTCTATAAAATTTAAAGAAACTGGTTCGTTGTTTTCGTACTAAGGCACTAGCTTCCCAAGAAAATTTAACCTCATTAAAATGGGACGACTCTTTCTTAAGCTGCAATGACAAGAATACGACTGTCATTACGGACTCACATTGATGGCGTTAAGAGCGCAATAGAATTTATTTATCACACCATAGGCAAGAAAGCATAGGAATCCGCCAAGCCTCAACGACTGTGTGATCGTCAAAAATATAATAAAGTAAAAACCTTCAGTTATGCATGGACGTATCTTGGAGGAGCGAAAAGCAAATGAATCTACAGTCAGCTTGTACTTTATATATATTTGCGAGTTATATATCCCTCTGCAAGTGTAACTATCAGCTTTAGTGTTTTACCCTTTCCCTGAGCGCCGCTGAGTTGCGATGGCTGAAGTTTCCTGCATTTAATCTTTGGAACCTTTCTAAGTGTTAACTAAAGGGCAGCTGAAGTAAATGGAAGAGCAAACCATTGCCAGAGATGCGTTTCCGGTTTGGCGATATCGAACGACGGCTGTTTTTCTGGCCTACGTTGGGGGGAGTTGAAAAGCCAGCGCTCATTTGCTTCTCGCCAACTGTGCGGCGATGTAACGATTTGCTGTTTGTGGTAGGACCGACGTCCTCCAGACTTATAAACACTGCAAAATGTAATCATTACAATAACCCATCCCTGGTGCTAGACTGCATGGCATATCTGCGGGGCATGCACAAAACGTGCATTCATCGCCGCTGCGTGCTCCGCAAGAAGAAACGCCGTTATTGACTGCGTGAATAAGAAAAAAAAGCATGCTAAGAAGCAAAATAATCAGCGTTGGCTCCTTTGTGTTATTAACGCCCCTTTTTTTTTTTGCCTTCCAAAGGGAAAAATAAAAATGACGGTGATTTCGCATATATCACATACTGTATTGCGCTTATCATTCTCCTTCTCTGCCAAGCTAGAAGTTGTGAAAATGTTTGGGACCTGTTAGGATAGCGTCCATTGGTACCATCGAATGAAACATTCTATATTCAAAGATACCGAAACATTCCGCCGCACACACTACAGAAACTTGTATGCCGCACTGGAAGAAGCAGTGCAGGCTCCAATGTGCAACAGTGCACTCCAGTGAAAATTCCAGCGTTTCCAGCGCTTCCCAGTACGCGCCAGCGTCACAGTGGCGAAGCCAACGCCGCTACCAGTGCGACCCAGCTCTGTCCCAGTGCGCTCACCGAAGTTCCAGTGAATCCCAGCGTGCACCAGTGTTCCCAGTGTGATCCAGTGCCAAAATACGTGCTTGTATCACGTTGGGGGGTGCTGGAACAGTGCTGGTTTTTGCAATAGGGATGGTGTTTAAAACTAGGCAATATTTGGAGCAGTCAATTCCGTTAACTATGAGATGTGCTGAGTTATTCGATGATAAGCTTTTCCTGTTGTTCTGTGTGCGTATACTACAGTGACTGATTGCGTTTTTGTAACTAATCGTTACCTAGATATCAATAATAGGCATGTTCTGGAAATTGAAATGTCCAAGATACATTTTTACTACCCGCGGTTTTTATAACGCAAATTAAATGAGGGATTTATAAAAGGAACGCTTCTGCATTCAGTAAAAACCAGCTGGCAACGTTTACTAACGGGAACCGATTCCCAGGACTTCGTGTAAAAGAGCGAAATGGCATAGCCAGTGGGCTTTAAAGATGAACACTGGGATCAACTCAAGGAAATGTATCGACAGCGGACAATATCAAGGGACATTGATGAGTGAAAATTTCCTCACTATTGAGATAACACGTTATTATGGCGAGCAACAAACTGCGCAGCTAGGCTGCGTTCACACCCTTCATGCCTAAAAAAGCATTCCACTGCCGAGAGCCGATGACAGGAAACGTTGTATTGGGGCTAACGCTTATGCCGATCAACATAGTAACCTCATCATTTAGGAA